>JAUKWF010000560.1:0-11536 GCA_032356525.1 Eutonina indicans
TCGAAGCCCTCGGTGTTTTCAATGGCGAGTCGTAATTTCTCGCGTAACTCGTGATAGCTCGCGTAATTCGGTAAATCTAATCGGTTGAAACTAAATGAAGAGGATGACATTTTAACTTATTCTTTGGGAAGTAAAGGTAGAGGCGGATCCAGACCTCCTGCTCATGCTGATCATGCAGGGATGAAATCGAGAGTGAAGTATTTATTATAGATAGAATCACACATCACTTACAGATTTGAGCAGGAGTAAAATTAAATTCCGTATCCCCCCCCGAAACATACTTTAGGGGCAGAAACTTTCGCGGGCATTAACTTTCGCGTGTCAAAAAAACGCGAAATATTTGACAAAACTTTCGCGTTTGGCGATTTTCGAAACAAATTTCGTGGAAAAAACTTTTGCGAATTCAAAATAATTCTGTTAGAATCCCACTATTCCCAGTCAAAATAGGTGTTTTTCTAATGGAAAAACTTTCGCGCTATGATGATCTTGAATTTCCAAAGGCATAAACTTTCGCGAAAATGACCAAAAAACGCGAAACAAAGAGAAACAAACTTTTCTTGCGGTGATTACAGAGGCGGATCTAGGTATGAAGCAAATTTTTCACTCTCCTCCTGAAATTTTGCTTCATGTCTAGATCCGCCTCTGGCTTGAATAATTTTTTAAATGTATATAGAATCATTCGGTTAAAACCTACTCTGCGAAGATATGTTTTATATCGAAATGACCACGTTATACCAAGCGCCGTTTCAACAAAAAAACACATATCCGCAGATACACATGTAATAGAACTTACCAAGTATGAGCACGTGGTAGCTGGTGAGGATTTCCCCATCTTTCAATAGCGAATTTCTGAGGGCCATTGCTACCGTAGAGTTCTGTAAAGCCGTTCATCGGAACACGTGACGTACCAGTGACGAATTGTAATAGCCTCGCTTTCATCTCCTTGTCAAACGTCTCTACAGCCTACAAATAAAAATGGTATAGTATCACCGTTGTAAATTTCATCCACTACTAATTATAGTTAACAAACCAAAATATGGGATTGTGTATAACTAATACAAGCACTGTTTCATTTTGTTTAAAAAATGGTAGTATTATGGGTTCAATTAGGTTTCTAGCATATTAGTTCAACAAATACTTTTGGATTTTGCATGAAATAGTTATTGGGAAGGCTTTGAAGTTGGTTAAAGAAATCAGCCTACGAATAAAATTGGTAGTATCACCAGTCTAGATGTTATCCAATTATGACATTTATTTTAGATCTAAGATGACAGGGTGGTTAACCAAACCAAACTAAAATCCACCTTTTCTTTTCCAGTCGCCTAAAACAAAAAAAATTACCTTCCAAAACCATTGGATGACGACATGTTTGTCATGGTAACCACCTCGGTATTGTGTGTGTTTCCTCCAATCAACAACATCGATTTCTCCCAGACCGCACATTAAGTACTGAACGAAGATAAAAAAGACATCAATTAAGTCATCATTTTAAGCTTGAGCCCAGTGTTCTATTATCTTATATATCTGCCTTGGCTCAGTTTCTGCTTTATTCTGTAACATCTCTAAAATTTGAAAACAGCTTTATAGGAAGGACAGTTTTTGTACTGTACTTTCCGAGATCCATAGAAAGATGTAGCTTAAGAAAATAAGCTCAGTCCGAAAATGTGCTAATTTCATTAATATTCAAATCGTAATAGTTTAACTGCAGAGTATATAAAACATCATATAAATAGTGACAGATATTTATAAAGTTTATAAAATGTTTAGAATCATACGGTCAAAATACAAGCAAACACAAACCCGGAGATTTATTATAGGGAGATAAAAAAAATATCTTGAACATCTATAGACTTTTTGCATTAATTGTTTTAGGCTCTATGTACTCGATTTGTTTGTAAAATTTGACAATTTAACTTAAGCACTCGGGTCCATTCTTCCAACAATTATACACGTTTCAGGCCGGTCAAATACCCAAATCACTACATACTGAACTTCAGCTCACAGGCTCTTATTAATTAATTAAATTTTAGATAGGATAAATGCAATCCCCTGATTATCGGTTTTTAATTATAATGGATTCTTTTACGATAGTATTTGATATACTGAACTCAATCCTTTTTGTTAAAAACAGTAATAGCTAATAATCCTAAATTACCCCCTGACTTTTTTGAATATGAGTTGCAGAAAACTCAAATTAAACTATTATGACGTTTAGCATTTGCTTGTAATTTTTATTACTCTTAGCAATGAAATGATGATTGGGTTCAGGGGTATCTTCAGCATTGTTGATATATATCGGCTATATATATATATATAGTAATTGACTGATGATTCCTAGTATCTCTATTTTAGCCTTTCTGTTTCTTTTTTGTTTCTGTGTTTCAAACATCTGGCGCTGATGACGTTTTTTACTCATATTATATATATAATATGAGTAAAATACTCCATCAGCCTCAGATGTTTGATGGCTGGAAAAATATGGTTACGAAACCAGACTAACACGACACAAAATTACAGACATAGAAACACAGAAACAGAAAAGAAACAAAATTACAGATGAAAAGACGAAATAGAGCAAGGTTAAAATAGAGATACTAGGAATCATCAGTCGATGACCACAGCAGTCATTTCATTACATATATATATACTTACTTCCAATTCTTTATCATCAAAAACTTGGATCAAAGTCTGTGGAATCAAATCTCGAAAACCCTATAAAAATATCAAATAAACACACATGCAATACAGAGGGCGTACGTATCTAGAATACCAGCCACATTTCAGGAGTAGATAAAACAGTGATTTAAAAGTAATTACCACCAGTAGAATTTTGTATAAGATAATGACTTTTTAGTTATGGTTTACAATTGTAATTTTACCGGTATTCTAGATTCACCGCCACAATAAACACAGTAATTGGTAAAACAACAATTTTTTTAATCGGAATTCTAATTTGATTGGTTTGGTTAATTAAAGTATGATAAGAAAATACCCTACAATAATAAAAAAAAAAAAAAATTTACATAGCTGCGTATTAGGTAGACTAGCTTGCTAGTCGGGGTCCAAACGGCGGGTTACGGGCTGTAAAATATATATATCGAAATTGAAATTCTGTCAATTTTTAGCGCGATCACGGGTACGGGTATCACTCTCCATCTTAGTGTCTAAAAATATATGCGCAGCGGCATAAAGAAATACGCTTGCGTAAAAAATAAAGGCTAGTTAACCAGTCTACGTATTAGGAAGTTCTCAAGGGAAAATCTAGCCAAAAGTCCTTGACAGGTGTGAACCTCTGATATCGAATGGGCCTGCCTACCTTCATGAAAGCTTGCATTTGAACATTGACACGGTCCACAAATCTCCATTTGATGACCAAACTAAACAAATAAGTAAAAATGATGACATTAGATGAAGATCAGTCGGGAGAATGTCCAAGACAGGGAAATGTCCGGTCGGTGAATTGTTTAGTCGGGGGTAGTGTTCTTGACTTTATATCTTATCTTATCTTTTAACTAATAACTTATAGCTTATATCTTATCTGGTACTTTATCTGATATTAAGACAAAAAATCTTATTTACTCGATATATTCTCGTTTGTTGGCGTTTGTGACAGGTATTTCTTCACCGTTTGGTTTCAAATCACGTGACACAACTTCTCCGAACACCTCTTCTTCTACTTGAAATCTTAAATCCAAATCTTCTGGGTCGTTCTCGAGTAGCCACACAAGACTGTTGTGATACTCAGAATCCTATAAAATATAAAGTTGATCAAAGTTAACGTACGCTAAACTGTTAAAACTATTTGGAAGTTGGAGGCATCAAGAATAAGTTGTCTCGATTAACACCAAGAGGACTCACTGTAAGGTTAGTCAAATGCACTAAAAAGGTCTAATTTTGGAGATTTTTTAGAAATTGTCAAAATTTCTCTAAAAAATATGTAATTTAACCTATTTTGGGTATACTTTATAAAAATATTTTCACTGCACTGTAAGGGTCCGATTTGTGAACCTGTTTTTTGGGTCGCACATACATTCGTTTCATAAGGTCAGTGCGCCCCCCCCCCCTTTCTGAAATGTTGATTCAGTGAAGCGCTATGAACAGGCAAATTTTTACTATTTCTAGATGTCATCAGAAAGTTTCTTTAATTCTCATCCAATCTTCAGGATAATTTAGCAAGGAAGGATTACATACCACGCTTTATGAAAAGCTGTTAAAAATATTCAGTAGTACGAGGCATACACAAAGAAATATATACAATGATTGTGTGAGCTTCAGTTTTCAATCTTCAGGATAATTTAGCATAGACTACTTACCACACTTTCGAGGTCGGTCAACGTGATTTTCTTCGATAACATCATCTTGTAAAATGGTCGAATGAAAAATGCTAAAATAAAAATTATTGATATCCTTTTCTTTAGCAAATTTATTTAGAATCCTAATCCTTCATTAGCGAAAAGAACACGAGAACATGATGGGAATAAGTTAATATTGATCATTATGTACTCCGTCTTTCCTTTTCACATTCTTAGGTATTGTTCTGGATAATTTTAATTTTCTGAATTTCAAAAATTAATTGAAAGAATTTTTGATCGCCATCACCACCTAATTTTCAGCGCCCCTGACTTTCTGAAAAAAAAACATACAGTGTAAATCTAGCCTTACCATCTAACAACTTTCCGTGGTACACAGCCATACCAGCGATGCGACCAATGAATTTGAAGTATTGCAAATGGTCATCATTGCACATGCCCGAGTTGGGATTAATTTGAAGAGTGTAATTGTCACTATAATATACAATTAAACAAATTTTAGTGAAATTACTGCTTAAACTACTGCGTTTACTTGTAATATTTTTTATACCCTGTATTTAAAGATTAGAAAAAGGACCTTTTTTGTTGAAAAGTAGATAACTAAGATATAAGAGATATTTATTCTGTCTTATAGCATATAAACATACAAAAAATACTATACAAAAAATACATACGGCAAAGAGAGAGAGAGAGAGAGAGAGACCACCTCTAGGTAGAAACAAAACATAGGAAACAGCCACCTAGAATTACTATATAAAAATACTCAGTAGAAATTTTGGCGGATTGATAAATTCCACTTAAACTACATTGCCATCAAAAGTCAATGAAAGTTGTTTTGTTAGCTAACCAACAATAGGGAAAATGGGACAAAAAGCCCCTTCTGGGTTTTCTTATAATTTCTAATGTTTTATAATGAATTTCTAAGTATTCATAGGGATGTAATCTTAACATTGGCTTTATATTAGAAACCTTACATTAGAAAGAAATGGAAAAGAATTAATTTTACGAAACTTCAGTTTAAAGTTCAATTTTTGTGTTTTGTATTATTTTGTATTATTTTGTATTATCATGTTTTTTATATAAACTTGATTTTGATAAACGTTGTTTTTTAAACGCTCCAATCCACGAAAAGATTAAGGATTGGAAATTTTAATAATAATAATAACTTTCTTTTCTTGTTTCATATCTTCGAAACCGACCGCCTTTTTCGTCTTCGAAGCAAAATCATCAAAGTTTGTGGATTGGAAGGATTGGAAGGATTGGAAATTTTAATAATGACTTCCGCATGGTGGTAACCATGGTTTTTTAATTACTTTTGTGCGTCAGAACATGTGACAAACTGTAATTTTAAGACGTCTATCAGAGACATTTTAAATATATTGACAAAATGTATTGTTCTGTTTGAAATTGAAATACGATGACTTCATAATTATGGCTTATGATAATAACGACAAATTAAGTAAAATTGTTTCTTATTGTATCAAATTGTCAACAAAACTGGTAATGGATTGTGAGATGGTGATAGTTGGCAGTGGCTGATTTAAATCTAAATTTAAAATTTGGAGGAAAAAATGTAAAATGCAAATTAAATAGTCGTTAGATATCAAAATTTGCGAGTAAGATTTCTTTGTTGCAGTGCCGAATCTAGAGAGAGGTTGATCGTGATTTCATAAGAGAAGAATATGCTATCAAAATGTCATTCTCTATCACAAATTTTGATATTTACTGCGACTGGATGAAGTTTTGGTTTAACAAAGTTTGATGCATACAGTAACAAAGGGAAAATATTAAAAGAAAACTATATTAGCAGAATTCAGGGGCATCTTCGGCTGTTTTTAAGCTCTCTAAATTATTGATGTTTACTTGTTATGTTGTATGGACTTTTTTCTAATTTAGATAGATTAAACTAAAAAATTTTGATTGGAACAGTATTTACCGTTTGAACATTGAAAATGGCAAGTGCAGCACCAACATCAAGTAAGTAAATTATTACACACAATTAACGCGGCACAGAAAATTGTGCGTGGTATTTAATGAGTTAATAAACGAAATTAAACTTTTCACGACCGTACAAATGACAAATAGAAATTACTTCGAATACACAATATATATACCATATACTCTAAGCTCTGAGAGAGAAGATTATTCTGACAGATCGAGAATCGACTTTTTTGTTAACCCTTGACTTTTAATAAATAAAAACAGAAAATGCCTGCAGCCACCATGACACTGTCTGTATATACAATACTCTCAGGTCCGAGAAAGAATGTTTTAAGTTTGAATGATTAAGTTTAAAGATTGTTATATTTTTATCCATAGCTTTGGAAACAGAGGAAAACAAAAAGAATCACGACAAACTTCAGCAACTCTACCGAAGAAAGATGCCAGTCCTGAGAAAATATTTCCATACCTATTTTCCAAGTGATCCGAAGAAACTGTACACATATTTAAAAGGCAAAGAAAGACAAATAAATAACCTCGTAAATAAAGATATCATCAGACAGGATCAACTCGTCATCATTTTGCCAGCTGATGGTTCCCAGCAAACATTCTCGGAGAAGTTTGATCCACCCATCTTCCGTGTACTCATTGCAAGCTTCGCAAACACTGGCAAACCGTTGAAGTTCTGGAAATCAAAAACATTTCCACCGGCAACTGACACAAGCAAAGAAGCTAACATTCTCTCTCTGTTTGTTGGTAGGAATTTTATCAACCATTCTACTGGGTATGTGCTAACACCTGTGTACAAGGGGATTGCAAAACGATTGATAAATGCCATGGTATCACTTGGTGAGCATCCCAATTCATTCCAGAATTTGTTACCGCCAAAAGCGTATCAGCTATCCCAGCCTGTGGCTAACTTCTGCGGTCGAGAAAATGATCTTCAAAAGATGAATGATATCATTGAAAATGGAAAAAACAAAACGTCAAGGCTTGTTGTTTACGGCATGGCCGGTTTAGGGAAGTCGGAGATCGTAAGAAAATACTGTCACCAGTACGGTGAAAAGTTTGATAACAATATCTTGTGGATAAATGCTACAGATAAAACCACCATAGAAACTTCATTTCGAGACATTGCTGAGATTTTGCTGGCTCTTGATATAAAAGATAAAAATGGTAACTTTAAGGGAACAAAATTTATCGTCGACGCAGTTCACAAGTTTTTTCGTGCCGGTAAATCATTGTTTATATTTGATAATGTCAGTGATATCACAACAATCAACCCTTTCCTTCCCAATTACCAATCCTCGTGTTCCATAATCACATCGCAAATAACCTCTTGGCCACCTGGTTTCCATACACACGAACTGAAACAACTGAATGAAAACGAAACTGCATCCTTTTTACACAATAATCTACAAGGTGAAGTGCGATTAGATCCAAAACAAATCACAGAAGTTTTCCACCAACTTGATGGACATCCACTAGCAATGCAACAATTTATTGCTTCCATTAAAAACACAATGCTGAGTGTAGAAAAATATATAAGACTTCTTCAAACAAATACTGCTAAATTATTGAAGACAGACTTAACAACGATCGACGGTGAAAAATCAGTTATCAGCGCTATCCAAATCACACTCAGTAAACTTGATGAAAAATCACTGTCCTACGAAATCATCAACACTATCGCTTATCTTCATGGTGAAGGAATTTCCTTTGAGGTTTTGAAAATCCTTTTTCCTGACCACAACGTGATCGACGTTGACCTGGCCATACAAGAACTGGGAAAGTATTCACTTATCAACAGGAGAAACAAGAATATCATAACAGTACATTCTCTTATTCAAAAAACATTGAAGTATCAACACCAAAACAGCCGTGACATATATTTGACGAAATGCGTTACCAGGTTCCAAGGTCAGCTAGACGGTGTTGATGAAATGGTTTATAACCATTCAAGCTTTGCCGAGGGATGGTACAAAGATTTCATTTATTTCTTGTTCACCAACAGTGATAGCTTTTTTGTGTTTGAAGAACTGATAATAGCACAATACAAAATAATCAGTGATATTATGAAAAACAAAGGATATACAAAAGATTTAATCCAGTTGCTGAAAATAGTGCAAGCGACTCACATTTCAAAAGATGCACCATTTGTGGTTAGGGTATACGTACAACGTTTGATAGCTGAGTGCTACATGGAAGATAGACAATATAACAGTGCAATTGAACTGTACCATATAATTATCAAAGAAAAGTCTAAAGAAACAGGCGAAAATAATGAAGAAACGTTAGAGTTTATGAATAGGTTAGCCGTTTGCTTTCTAGCTAATAATCAATTTAAAGAAGCAATGAAACTTTGTCAAAAAGTCCTAGATGAAACAAAATCAACTTTAGGGGAGAATCATAAAGACACACTAACGGCTTTTCACAACCTAGCTACAGCATACCAAAGCAACAACCAATTAAAAGAAGCTATACAATTGCATCGACAAACGCTAGAAAAGCATAAAACTGTATTAGGTAGAAATGATCTGGGCAGTTGGAATTCGATGCACGATTTAGCATGTTGTTTGGTAATTGATGAACGACACGACGAAGCCATCCAATTATTTGAGAAGATCGTGGAGAATGTGAAACTCTCCTCAATTAAACATGTGGAATTAGTGACAGCTACCATTCGGAATTTAACAAAAAGTTATGAAGAAATTAAAAAATTAGAAACTGCCGTTAAACTAAACCAACAAATATTGGAAAAATTCAAAACGGAATTGGGTGAGCACCATCCAAACACTATAAATGTGATAATAGAATTAGCAGGGTGTTATTTAAAGACCAATAAAGTAGATCAAGCGATTTCACTATTGGAAGAAGCTGATTCCCTCTGCAAAATAAAAAACCACCCGTTTAGTGAAGAAATATCACGTATATTAGCAATGTCGAAAGGTAAAAACACGAAAGAAGAATTTGCTTTAAAATTAATGAAACTTTTGCCAAAGGAAACGAAGCGTCTTAAGTTTCTCTGAGATTTAAAAACGGTTTAATGAATAATACTAAAGAGTTTATGTTACTCATAAAACGTGGAAATAATAATAATTATAATGGTCAAGGATAGACAAAGTGTAAAAACTATCTTAAATAAATGACCCTAACCTGCTGTAATTAGAAAGTATAAACCCTTTTATAGTCAGTCATCTAACATATGGTTTCAATAAAAGTTCTTCGTTAATTTCTAGTTTTTTTGTTGTTGCAAAATCTCTCACTGAAAAGTGACGATATTCAAAGTTGGCAAATCGACAATACCATTATTTTCTTTTACTTTCCCAAGTTTTCAGAACAAAAAAAAGAAATGTTAGTGAGGGATGCAGAGTAAGGACCATCACGCTCACTTCATCATCACTACTCGACTACTCGACTACTCGACCATGAAGATTCTAGGATATTTTACTTGGAATTTGTTACATTAAGTTTTTTTTGTATAGAAATAAAAACATTTTATGATAACTGCAAAGAAATATCTACCTTTAGTGTATAAGGAACATTTATGTTTAAATTTAGATGCCTTTAAAATTTGCTTTTGTAAAAAACATTAGGATAGTTAAAAGTATACTTTTCTCAAAACATTAGATTCTTAATCTAATCTTAAGCTGAGTTCAATGGCTTAGGCCGCTTTCAAATTAAAGTCATTAAAGACTAAGGCCTCTTTATTAGGATGTAATTTCACGGTATGACGAAATCTTTAAAATAATTTTATTGGATTCTATTAGTTACAGTCTTAAGAAAAGTCTAACTGTGTATACATATAGTAAGACTGAGATGATGTAGAATGCAAATCTACGACATAGGACGTGGCATAATCGGTTGTGGTACTGAGAAAGGTTTGAAATCCAGTAACCTCTACAGCCTAAATCGGAAACATCTTTAACGTTACGAAATCCATAAGTGCTAATGTTATGGATCCACGTGCTATAGATTATAGTATGGGTTGAAGATTTTTTTTTTGACAGCAAGAAAAACTTACGTAGCCGAGTATTCGAATAAACCATAGTATGGATTGAAGATTTTTTTTTTGACAGCAAGAAAAACTTACGTAGCCGAGTATTCGAATAAACCATAGTATGGATTGAAGATTTCTTTTGACAACAAGTAAAACCATTCCCTGTACGAAAATAGAAAAGAAAAATGAACACGAATAACAAATATATTTCTAGTTTTATATTTCCTAAATTTATAGTTTATGGCAGTCAGTATCGTATTTTCCAGGGGATTAAATTTCGCTGTTTGGCCCATCCCCAAAATTTAGATATTTCACGAGGATTTAACCAAAACTTTCACCGGGATTAAATTTCGCGGATCAGTCTAAACCCTAGCCTGGGTATCCATACTATTTTTTTCTGTTTCCCATCATTAAAAACTCAGGGAGAAAAAAAATTGAAAAGGCAAAGTAGGGCGGGTTTCCCATCTATCTAAACCCAAATAAAAATATTGATGGAAATATTGATCAACTTTCAGGGATATGGAAAACGGGAAAGTAAGAAAGTATTGTTATTCAAGTATATATTTTTATATCTAAATAAAAGAAAATGAAGATTGCTTTTCTAATTTTTGCAGATTTTTCTTTGGGATTAAATTACGCGGATGGCGTCTGATTTTCGCGGATAAAGCCAAAATCCGCGAAATCCGCGTAATTTAATCCACAAACATTTAATCCCATTAAAGTCATACATAAAGTTCTATGGCCGAAAAGCTTAGTTGCGGTATATTGTTCACCTTCCAATCAGACGACTTTTTAATCGTTCAGACGACATCGTTTCAACGTTGTAATGACATCCATGCGTGTATGTGCGGATCCGCGATTTCTTAGACCCCTCAATTTTAGACAGAAGTACAAAATAAGGGCGTAAAAATCATCAAGTTCCTTTAATTTTAAAGAAAAAAAAATTATTTGTGAAAAGAAGCACTCCCTGCAGTTCCAAAGCTGGCAGGGCATTTGATCCACGCCTATGTATATTATATGCACATAAACATTCCACTTACCTAGACACACCTCCGTAATCCAACCCCGTCTCGCCGTCAAAAACAATCCACAGTTTCGTTTTAAGTAGATCCACTTTACTGCATTGCGACAAAACGAAACGGAACGAATCGTCCATGATATTGTTGCGACGAATGTGAATCTCATATTTGTTGGGTACATTCTCCTACAAAGAAGATATTAAATCACAGCACTTTTATGATTATACAACTTTTTACAAATCACTGATAGGCATATCAGGGTTATA
>JAUKWF010000562.1:0-11526 GCA_032356525.1 Eutonina indicans
CCTTTGAATGGCTATATGGCTAGAGTAAAAAAGATAATTGCCATCTCTGTGGTTACACAAATAACACAAGATAAAAATGCTCAAAGTAATGTTTAAAGCGACATTGCATTTTGTCATATCATACTGAATTATATAGAAAAAAGGTTATTTTAGGGTTATAAATATTTTAATATTAAAGGTAAAGATTTGATATTTATATCACAAGAAAGGCGATTATTTTTTCTTCATTATGATATAAAAATGTAAAAATTGTCATTTGTTTTGCTCAAGGGGGTCACAGTCGCCTTAAGAATTAATTCTCTTCAGTGGACACCCCTAGCAGGTATTCGCGATAATTTTTTTTTTTCGCCAAAAATTAATCCGTGGCAGTGGACACCGGGCTTTAGAAGGGTAATAAACGAAAAAAAATGTCTTTTCAGAAAGATCACCTTTTTTTAAGAGAAAATATTGATTTAATTGGTGTTTTGTCATTATTTGATCCAATTAGACGAAAATAAAAAATAAAAACTCGCCATTATAAAAATAGAAAAAACCCAACTGGATGTATTTTAGTGATCCGACAATTTTACGTGTTTCAGCGAAAATGGCAAAAACTCGCTAAAACGATAAAATTAGTCTCGCTAAAATTTCTCCGATTAAAGTAATTTCAATTAGAGAAAATCCATACAATTGTCTTGAACAATGCTTTCTATTAATTCCGATTTGTGAAAATCCATACAATTGTCTTGAACAATGCTTTATATTAATTCCGATTAGAGAAAATAAATCCCTGCAAATGTCTTGAACAATGCTTTCTATCAATTCCGATTAGAGAAAATCCATACAATTGTCTTGAACAATGCTTTCTATCAATTTCGATTTGTGAAAATCCCTGCTTAGTCTTGGACAATGTTTTCTATTAATTTCGATTCGAGAAAATCCCTACAAATGTATTGAACAATGTATTTTATTTTATTTTGATTCGAGAAAAATGCAAATTATCATTTGATCAAGCTGTATTATTAGCCGATAATTTTATTGACAAAATATTAAAAGATTAAACAATCCTAAAAATAGATTGTACACATAAAATATAGTACAAAAATAAAATATCAAATAGGTTATAAAAACAAGTACATAAATACAGACTCTACCTAACAAAATCACGCATTGTTTGTTTGAGAAAGACATTTCATTGTTGCTTTTATACAGTTCGGGATAACTTCGCAAATTTTTTCAGGAATTAATTCTACGGCCTCAGTGGACACCCGGCTTAAGATAAATATATTTTTTTAGCGACACAAAGCATATGTTGCTTTATTATATTTTTCTGTATTTTAATGTTTTGCTTTATTTATTATTTTGATGTGACAATGTTCACTGTACAGTCACGGCTGAAGATTTATACAACACTTAAGTTTAATAATAAATACTCCTTCATTAAATTTTTATATTAAGATGTAGCGTGTTGTGTACATAAAACTGGAGGAAAAACCAATCATGGAAATGCGTGGAAAGGTCACATTTTCATATTTCAAATTCTGGAAATATGTTAAAATGTGACCTTTTCGAGAAAATTCCATGATTATAAATGTGGTATTTCGCCCATTGTAAGAAAAATTGCATTTTCTATGATTCTTCTGTCATGAGCATTTCGCCTTTTCTTCTTGCCTCGATTTCTCGGATTTTGACTTCATCAGGGCTGCATACCTTTATAAGGATCTAATTAGGTAAAAAAGGTTTTGAATAAATTAATCAACATCATTATGGAACCAACCTGCATATTACTATGGGTACTAATTACTATTATATGTGTAATGAATCGGCAGATCATGCACTGTATTTTACAGTTACCACAAAGGTAACAAACAGATCGAGTGGAAATTGAACCCATGAACTCGCTTGCCGGGCTGATAATCAACTTCAGTGGCAGGAAAGCTCAGTACGCGCCTCGTAAAATGTTTAATATTTAAAAGTTAGTTGGGCCTGGTCACTGCCAACTGTATAAAACTAGCACATGGAAGATATCTGATACACACTATATTTTATATTGCAACCGATGGTAGAGTTTACATTATTGTTATCATTATTATAGACATCAAATATTGTATTACACAAAAACACAATGTGATTGTTACAATAAATCTTTTTTAATACTACATTTTGTTTGATGTTACTGTTTTCGATGCGCTCTGTTTTTATTTTCAAAGGAATTTCGTAATCCAGGACACCACTTAAGTACTGCTGTGGCTGATTCAGTATCCTAATGTTGCTCCCCACATGGACTGGATACGCGCCACGTATAAGAAGACAGAAGGAGAAGAAACTGTAACCAAAATGTCAAATGTTTTAAAAAATACTGTAACTCTTTTGTCATTTTGATTACAGTTTATATCGCAAAATATTATCTTCGTAAAATCTTCATTCGCGAATTTTTTTTTTGAATTTCTCAATTCGCGATAGTTTTTCGAAAGACTTTTGGTATTTCTACACCTCGAAAACGAGACAAGGGTTGTTCGTTTTCTCATGAATTAATTATTTATAAAAGCCGTATAAAAAAAACAGACAACTAACCTGTCTCCAGCGGGGTATTCTCTCGCTTGTTGAGTACTGTGTGGTCTTCCATGCTTTATATATGGTGCATACCATACCAATCGGTATACAGATCATAGAAGAAAACGCTAACAACCAGCCCAGACCTTCAGCCCATCCAGGATAAGTGTAATCACCAAATTTAATACCTTTCCAATCAGCAACACCGTACAGGAAAGTGGCTACAAGTGAATAGATAATTAGCACAATTCAAACAAAACATTTTTAACCTACCTGGAACAGAACCGTTGTTCTCAGTAACTCAATCCGGAAAAAAGTATCTACTGTCATATCTCCCTTTACTGTAGTAGATTTTTTAGTTCATGCAGGATACAGAAAATACATAAAAACTTTTCTTTGTGTTATGAAGCAATTAACTCGGTTTTATAATTGTTGATGACATTAAAAAAGTTTTTAAAGGTATTTTGTATATTAATTGTTCCTCGATTCACTTCTATTTGAGTCCTTTGGGATATTTTGTATCTTGCATAATAATAGAATATTAACTCTTTCGGAGGTCCGTACGGGAAAATATTGGCCCAATATTTTCAAGTACGGACCGACAGTTTTTTCTAGTGTGTTACTTTAAAACAAAAATGCACCATTTATTGAATACAGTATTAACTGTATAAGTTGTTCCTGTACTCAAAATATTTGTTTTTGTTTACATTTACGGCTACCATTTTAAGTAGTCTAATACTGCATAATATTAGACCGTTGTTAAGAGTGACGTAAACCATCTAAACCAATTAAATCCCGTGATTTCAATATTAGACCACTTACAATGGTAGACTAGTTAAAAAAATAAAATCCTTTTTTCCTGTACACTTTTAATAATTAAACACAACTGGAATGCTGACTATGATCCAAAAGAAATTTGAATTATAATAATGTGTTACTCATTGACATTATGAGTCGGAATTATATTAAGATTTACTCTGTTTACCTAAGATGATGAATGGGGCAAAGAATTTCCAACACAAGTACCACCATCTGCATGGCCTGTAGCCGATCATTGTTTCCACATTATCCAACAATCTTTCGGCACCGTAAACCCATCCAATTGCCACTGATTCAAAGAATGCTAAGAATAACAATGAAAGTCCACCAGCCTGTGTGTTGAAGATCTCCACAATATAAGCACCAGCCTAGGATAAATAAATTGACACAATTGAAATCAGGGTTATGCATAAAAAATTAAAATTTAACTTGCTTTGGCTTTGGCTTTATCTTGTGTGTTGATAAGTATCTTTTTTATTTTTGGCGCTTAATCATAATTTTCTATATCCTGCAAAAATTCATCAAAAGAGATACCTTAAAGGTAATTAATTTCGCGGGTACTTAATTTCGCGATTGAAGAAAATTTTCGATTTCGTGGGTATTTAATTTCGCGTTTGAGTAAAAGAAAGTAAGTACTCTAAAACACGTTTTTTTGCCTAAATTTTTATTTTAAAGAGAAAGAATTGCATTTCGCGGGTACTTAATTTTGAAATTTTATGTATGCGCATTTTAAGAGTTTGATACATGTTGTAAAGTTCATACTGAATCTTTATGCCCGTATTGAGTCCTCGTTATCCTATTTGGAAAATCCTGTCGTTGACTAGATGACTTGATGACGTCATCTTCAAAATAGGAGGAGTTTATTTGTACCAGTTTTTTCTGTTCGTTACAATTTGAGAGTTTATTTTGAAGTGAAACTACTGATCGCACTTATTTTGATACACACGGTATTTTCTTTTAATCGCTTATATTCAAAGAGTTAAGAAATGTCAGTTTGGATGGTTACCAAGGATATCTTTTTACATTTTACATCATTCTTCGATAAATGAAAAGGAAGGTACTGTCAATTTAAGCAGTGTAGCTATTGTTGTTAAAAGTTATCAGATTTATTCTAAGGGGAGAGGGGGGATAAAATAATTTTACCTGTAAAACTGTAGGTATTCCAAGCAAAAACGCTATGCAGCACATGGCGAGGATAGCGAGTTCTTTGTATTTCCTCAGGTATTTTGGATATTCATCGGTCATTGACGAAACGACAACTTCAATAAATGCAAACTGAAAGGAAGAGAAAACCAAATAGCAAGATAGAATTATACAGTACAGTATATCTTTTGTATGCTATAAAAGGTGACCATAAAAGAGTACTTTATTGTCAGAAATTTTTGCGAATAACTTTTTGTATTTCGCGGGAATTAATTTTCGCCATTTCGTCATAAATTGGATTTCTAAGACCTGCAAAGAGCATACCGAATCGGTACAGTAGTGGACTTGTATGCAATAATTTGGCGCAAAAGAACTGTAAAAACAATTTTTCAAACTAGAATTCCCTAGCTTTTTGCGAATCAGTGCTAATTTGATATATTGTGATTTAAATGTCTACCTAAAGAATAACTTTATTCCGTTTATAATTTAATTCCAAATTATAAAAACTAAGCTCGTTGTAATAATTCTTATTTCGTAATTAAACGTTTGAATCTTTCTAGGGAGACACACAAAAATTACTTTGTGATCGTCAATTGATAGTATTTTTACGGTCCCACTGTAGAAGCAATTTTCATAGAAATTTTTAAAAAGTTGAACTAACCTGGCTGTCCAATCCAAGAGTGATTAACATCAAGAAGAACAGAATGGCCCAAAGAGTAGAGACTGGCATCTGAGCTATGCCAGCTGGATACACAATAAATGCAAGACCTGGGCCTAAGAATGATTTTAATATATTGTGATTATTATTAATATATATTTATATACTTTTACACATTTTAAATTGCCGTCAAGGTTCAAAGATGGTCTGACTTTCGTCCCATATGGACGTCTAGCAGACGTTCTTCACTTTATTTCTAAATTTAGAAGTACCATTTACGTCCCGTGGGGATCGGGACATAATGCGGACGACTGGTACGTCCGAAGAACGTCTAATGCCCACTGGGGAACATACGAATATACGAATCAATATTCTGTTCACACTTACCAGACTTTGCGACATCACTAATGGGTAGTCCCAAAGTTTCGGACATGTGACCAAGTAAAGCAAACACAACAAAACCACAGAGAACACTAGACCCACAGTTTATGGACGAAACCATCACAGCATCCCTACAATATAATATATTCAAGGTTCAATTTCGTTATAATCCGACGAAGAACTTTAGCAATGACTACACTTCAACTGACTCAAAATTGATAAGTAAGTATATCTATAACAGAAAAACCCTATGTATATTATCACTAGGTTTTTTTAATTTTAATTAGAATTGTTGGATGTAGTATGTAATAATAAAGTACTGATTTGGTATGTAAGACTTTGACATTTTCCAGGTAGCTGTTTGCAATAAAAAAAACAATTTTGCGACATCTAATTAAGAGACAATTCCTTACTGGTGAAATGTAAAGAGAACCAAAAGAGAGTGATTCCGAATGGTTCATGCTGCAAGAGGGAGATTTTACCTGTAACAGTTATTTTTGAATTTGTTGTAACTTCCCATTGCTATTAATGAACCAAAGCCTACACCGAGGGAGTAGAAGATCTGTCCAGCTGCTCTTACCCATACCTGAAACAGAAATTTTGCATTGATAAGACTTTTTGCTGGAAAATAATTTGATTTATCCAGGGAACCATCAGTTTGATAATACCAGGTAATTTGCAATTCCTTTCAAAGTACGTTCAAGAAAATGTGATACTAATCTCAACACTTTCTTGTCTTTTTAAATAAATTGACCTGGAAAGAAAGTTTTCTGCGAGTTATATAAAAAACAAATAGACATCAATTCCGTAATAAATTGATGATAAATGTGAAAGCGTGATAAGAGTCAACGACAGACTTTCTGGCTAGTCCTTACCGCTGGCTCGGCTAACTTACTGAATTCTGGATTCAGATAGAAGATGACTCCCTTCAAATAACGTTTAAGAGCATGTCCTTACCGATTGAATCACTTTACTTATTGAACTCAGGATTCAAACTAAGATAATTTCCTTCAAAAAAGGTTTAAAAGCAATGTCCTTACCGCAGGCTCGGCTAACTTTTTGAAGTCTGGATTTAGATAGAAGATGACTCCCTTCAGAGATCCAGATAATGTTGCACCACGAATGAGTAGGATGAGAAGAACGACGTATGGAAACGTAGCTGTTACGTAGACAACCTGAATAACGTAAATAAAATAATCATCTGTTACGGAATAAGCAAGTGCTACAATAATACTAAAATTAAAATCAACGTTTTTTAATCCCCTCGCAGATAAAACGAGACTAAATTACGACTTTTCTATAATAACTCTCTCCGCTCTTGAATACGCGCTCAGTACAAAATAAAAGCTAAAGGGGGCGCTTACTTGAATAAAATGTGGTATTAAAAAAAATTATTTTCTGTTGTTTTATGTATTATCTAAATAGATTTTAAAAATTATGTAAAAGGTAATTGTCAAGTGACTAAAATTCGTCTCTCGAATAAGCGCCAACCCTTGAAATTGAAATATGCGTCCAGGGCGCTAATTCGAGCATTTACGGTATGCTTGGCTATGTTTTGTAATTTTAGTCGGCCTGGTTTCTACAAAGGGTTTCGTTTTGTTTGATATCGTTAATATCGGTGTTATTATAGGAACAAACATTCATTGTCATCAAGCGAGCTAGCCTGGATGATTTGCGTGAAATCTAGGCGCACCCACCGGTGGTTCGGCGAAATGATTGGTTTACTTCTGCTAAGGAGTATTTCACAGGAAAAAAAAATCAAATCACAAGCGTGGAAATAGACTCTAATACAGACAATATAATTCCCGCGAACTACTATCTATAATACGGAGTATTTTTTGAGTCTGTGATTAGAATCTAGCGTGGGAAATGACCCATTCCGGAGTGGTAAAGCATGTTTTACGGGGCATGATTTGAGCTACGGAAGTTGACTAATCTATGGAGTGTGAAATATTGAATCGCAAGGCTACGGAACAAGCCAATTCTAGATCGTGTTTTTAATTTCACATGGCTACTAAAACAGCCCATTCCCGATCGTGTATTTGAAACTATTATTATGCGACTCTTATTTGAAAGAAGAAATGTTTTCGTAACAAAATGATTTTATTCAATCTACTTTCATCTTTTGATTAATGTTTGTCAACGGCTGTTTGATTTGTTGCTTAAGAAGGATTGACACAGCAGATAAAAATCACTAAAGATTAAAAGTTACTAATTTAACACCATTTTATTACATATTCTCAGTATTGTGGCGCCGTAGTTTACGTAATTGTTAATTCGAGTTTGTTAGTTAAATATTACATTCATATAACAAAAATAGTTTGCATGTATAAAAAGCCTATAATTTAAAAGACATAGCAATCACGTTTTGTCTTTAAAGAATCTACTCATGCCATCCCGTCTCTTTCTGTTCTCTTCAAGAGCAAGAGTAAGTGCCAAAGTTTTAAAGTTAAAGGAAATAGGAACCATTGAAAAAAAACTCATGGAGATTATAATGTGTTTTCTCTGTCTTTTCACTTCGGCGATCATTCGTTTATGTATAGCAAATTTGGAAAATTGCCAAATTAAACAAATGGTTATTTCTCGAATCGCTATGTAGCTTGATTGATTAGCAATATATTTAACTCAACATGAGTTTTGAGACATATCGTTTTTGTTATCAATGCTGAAAATAATCACACTGAGTAGCAACGAATTGACGTTATCAGATTACCATAGAGTCCCAAGGTGATAGATAAACCCGAGGCTTCTTTCATTTAAGCTGTTTTACCTTGTGGATTTAGGTTTTTCTATTTTTTTCGCTCCAAAAACAATCGTTCAATTTTTGTTGAGGTTTTTTGTGGTTTCAACGCGCATGATCCGTTTTCTAATGTGTCTTAACTAATTGGATCGTCGGATTATTATTTTTTGCAGTATGACTGCTGCTAGTTTAATCGACTTTTGGAAAAATCGTTTGATCTTGATTTCTTTAAGCTGCGTATAAAACCAGCTTTATGTGAACAATATCTGAAGTGGAATAACCGCGCTTTAACAACACTTATTTGTAAGAACGCTACACAGTTTTAAGGGTTCTAGTAAGAAAAACGTGAAGTGAGATAATTACATTCCGTGAGTCACGGAGTGTCATGAGGAAATGATGAAACATGAGAGAACATTTACATTGCGTCAATATAGACATTTACTTTACCGTGTATGGGACATTGTAGTTGTATTAAGAAAACAAATTACTGTTTACAACATTGGAAGTGTAAAAACCTCAAGGAGATAAATAAACACAGTTTCATTATCCTAAAATAAGTATTTAGGTTAGTTAGGTGTGGTATAATCGGATAATCTAATCATTTTTTTTAATCACGCTATTTCATTTTCTCTCAATAACCTTTAAAGAATCCATGAAAGCCTGCAGATTCTTTAAAACGTCACAGTCAGCAAATTGTTGATTTTAATAAAAGGGACATCCATTTTGATTAACGTTGTACAGTACATAGAGCTTTATATGTTAACCAGAATCAGATCCAACCTTCTGCAAACTATTCAACTTCATGGATAGATGGGATCCCGTCTTATTCTTTTGACGGCAGAAGTAAAATTAGATATGACATCCAGACTAGTTCAGGGATTGCTTCTTTCCAAAAAAAAACTATTGTCAAAATTAAGAAAACTTGGAAAACTTTTACGCCTTATTATGCAGCTATGTCAAAAATCAGCAGAAGGGTTTAAGAAATTCCTGGATCCGCACCTGTAAACGTCGTTTGGATGTAATTTTCTGAGAGTCGTGTTGTAATTGTTTTACCATTGTTCTTGGTAGCTTAACGATGTAGATTAGAAATTTGCCTGACTTTGCTAATTAACAATTAGTCTTCATAATTGCTTTTGAGTTGCTATGCCCTTGATACTTTTATAAATGGAAGTCATTGCTTAAGAATGTAGAAAAAAATCTAGATTTGACAGAAAATACAAATTCAAAGGTCAATCAAAAGATTAAAATGGCGGCGTAAATGCGTATACTTACGAAAACATTTTTGTTTTGAAAATGAAATAAAGTGACAAAATTGTAACAAATTACAAAACATAGTCAAACATGTAATCGCTTTATAATAAGTAAGGTTATTTTTATGAAAGTTCATTCATAACATTGCAGTTCTAACACGCAATAATAAAACAAAGAATCTTTGTCACACAAGGGGGTCGATCCATTTTAATTACTTTCTCTCAATTTTATCGGTGAAGTTAATTATGAAAAATTGATGCCCTTCAATGATTGTTATCACACTTTTAATGCCTTTTGAAGGTGATCAATCTTGTAATTCAATACGAATTTTCTGTCACCGATTTAACATAACCTTTTCAAGCCGCTTATCAACAATGATGAAAAACACAGCGCTTTCTCGAATAACTCACGCCCAGTAGAAGTAGGTATGCAAATACGTTGCTTGGACGTTGGGTGAACGTTGAAATGACATGCTGAAACAATGCTATTTGCCTACTTTATTATCTCAAATTCAAGTTTGTGAACTAAGTATTTCTCTTAAATAAAAATAACTCTATCATTTTTTCTCCTTATTTTCCGAAATTCCAAAACCAGATTTTAAAGTATCATAAATAAAAAAGCACCTCAATACTTAATATCAAGGTCAGTATGACCGTTACTATAACGTCTAAACAATAGGTTTGTAACATGTCGTATGGATTTGTATATGGAAAGTGGCCTTGTGTATGTAAATAGGTTCCCTTACCTTTCCAACTGACTTTACGCCCTTCCAGATACAAAAGTACACAATGATCCAGGCTAGTAACAGACATAAGGCTAATTGCCAACGAACTTCTCCAGGGTTGTCAACGCCATCTGTTTGTTTGAATACGTACTGCCTGAATGATGAAAACAACGGAAAGTGCTATTTAATTGATACTATCATAGGGCAAAGCCTCACACCTAAATCATGAATTTTCCCAAGCAAATATGCTATACAATTTTACTGAATTACAGATTTTTTTGACCTTATCTGTGAAGGGTTGGAATATTTCTTATAGCGTATCCAGAGTACACCAAAGAAAGATAAAAGTAAACTAAAATAGGTCCACACTGTATCAATTAAAAGCACTAAATTGACATAATTACAACTTAATACTCGTATAAACTTGAGGAACTGACGGGTTGGAAACAATCAAAAAGAATTAGTTATTTATAAGACTTACTCTAAAAATTCCTCTGCTGGCAAAATTCGAATTTCTGGCAACTGATACTTGCATCCGTCAAACACAGCTGCAGTTTGTGTAGCATTTATAACTGAACCATTAAACGTTTTCACAAAATATTTAGGGCACGATAATACTGACGTTCCGTTATTTGTAACATTGACCGGTGAAATTTGTTGTTGTCCTGGTGGTCCCTCGTAGCAGTTGTCAGAATTCCATTCGTTTTTACAATCTCTCCACGGTACATCTGATCTGAACGATTCGAACAGGTAGTAGAGGACCCAGGCAATGATGGTATTGTAGTATACACTAACCAGAAAGGAGATAATCAACATAGCGTAGCCAACACCTATGGTAGAAATTGTAAAAGTTGTAATTCATGATTGATAAACTAAAAACAGGTTTATAGAAATTGCTAGACAGGAAAACCAGGGGCGGATATCCCTGCTCATTCTACTCAATCAGGGGTGAAATTAAGAGTAATCAGGGGCGGATACAGGATTTTTTTCTAGTATGTCCAAGTTTCAACAACAAAAGTCGATTAACCGCGCGGGCCGCGCGTTTGACGAAAATGACCGCGCGGCCTGCACGATTGATAAAAATGACCGCGCGGCCTGCGCAATTGATCGCGACACAAACACGACCGTGTGACACACCTTTACAACCACTAATTGTATAATTTCTTAGGTATAAACGTAAAATAAGCTTACTTGTTTTGAAGGTCTTCTTCAAATCAAAAAAGTTAAAAACATCTTAAGGCTCATAAAAGACAATAAATTAAAGCATGGTAGGAAAAA
>JAUKWF010000563.1:0-11522 GCA_032356525.1 Eutonina indicans
GCAATGACTTTCAGGCCACCCGGCCTCTTGTTTTCTTTTGGGAACACTTTATGATGTATGATTTATGTTATTTCATTTTTTTATTACAAAGAGCAAAGTTTATAAAATTTAACCAATAAATGTGTAAAGACAATGTACGACAGGTTAACATAAACTTATAAACCTTTTCAATCACTTTCATTTTTGTCAAAATTCTTTGAAACCTTAATATTTTTGAAAATCAAAATCCTATCTGGATATTTAAAACAAGTAAAGATGATTTAGCTACTATGCCCTTTTGCTGGACAAGCCAATCACACGCCTTTGTTTTGTGCGACGTGCCAAGTGGAAATTGAGTTTGTGGCTAAGTACATATAGACTTACCAGATCGCATGTAGTCGAGAGCTTTTTCTTTCAATGGCCCTGTCACTTGGTTCGTGTTATTCAAATAATTCATGATAAAGATATTCGGTGCAAACTTCAACATGTTTTGTTCACCGCATCCGTAAGGCATTGCCAGAAGCTTATCGATATCCGACAAACTCGAACCCATGATATCACCGATTACGGAAACCTTAGAGTAGATTGATCCGGCCACCAGTCTTTCCGGACTTCGAAGTTTGAAATAAGTTGTCGGTGAGTCTTTCGGGCAGACAAAAGATGATAGAGTGTAACTCTTCTTAACACCTTCAGGTTCAACCAGTAATTTGCGGACCAGAATATCAGCTGTCGATACGGACTGGTCAACGAATTTCCCTGCAGCACAAACGTTGTCATCTAAGGTTTTGGCTGTGATTCTCAGTGGGATTTTGCCAAGAGTCTTAGGGATAATTTTGAACAGGACAGTGGCAGTTCGTCCACCACAGATGCAAGCTTTGGCTGCCGGACCAGCGATCATTTGGTAGTTAGGAGAATACTCGATAGAGATTTTCACCTGAAAAAAAAAATTTAATTTATCGTTTGGCGCTGTTTTTTTATCTAAAGTCCTTAATGGTATATAGCGAACGAAAGTCCAAATGTATTTCAGCATAACCTTGATTATGAAGTAATAGGCTGCTAAAAAAACGCTTGTGTGTCCGACACAAAATTTTACAATCTTGTTGATTTTGGTCTTAAAATTTTCTTAAAAAATATATTGTGCAAAACATTGGGGACAAATTTAAGTCATAATTTGGTGCCTTTAAAATAATTCAACAAAAACTGATTTTATTTTCGAGGTACCATTTGAAAAATAGCGCCGTTTACAAGGCAGGGGCGGATACATAAATTAGTTTTACGCCTGATGCTCAAATCTGTAAAGTGATGTATTTCTACTATCTGCATAAACATAGAAATAGCTATAATAAACACAAAAGAATAAAGTTTCAATAGAGACTCCGAACGACCAGAATGCATCACGATAACTGTATAGCTTTGATAAGGTTTTTTCATGTGTAGGACATAATGTTTATTTAGAAAGGTAGGAACGCAATCCGTGCACAGGGTAGCCGTATGCTGTCACCAAACAATGTCAAAAATTAGTGAGTTCAAAAAGGTGAAATTTCAGAAAAAAAATAATAGTAAATTTAAATGAAATACTGCAGGTTATTCTAAGATTCACCACTGACTTCATACGTGGGACACTTTTATTTTCCTTAAACCATGACTGGACACCTAGTAACGAACGAATAAGGTAGTGACACTAAATAGACTAAAAACTAGAACGTTCAAAAGGGGAATTTTCATTAAAATCTAGAGATGAGATTCTAATAAAAATATTTTTAAACTAACAACACTTACAGAAATGCAAGCATCTTCCAAGTAACTGAACACGGCAGCTGGTACTGTAACTTCTTCACCTCTCACAACTGAATACGGTAGATTCAACGAGATGAAGAACGGTTGAAATACACGCAGACTTGCAGAGTCGGCCACTCCCAGTCCCGCGGTTTTAGACATAGCAAACGCGCTTGCGTACCAGCTGGTGATCGTGTCGGGAACAGTGACGTCGATTTCTTTAGTGCCATCGGGTTGACTAAACAAGTATAGAAAAAAAACATATTTTATATTGAATTATACAGGGTATCTAAAAAATATGGTATTATAAAAGAATCATTAATCTAACTTTACGACTCAATTATAATGACTGCTTACAGAAAACAACCCATAACGTTAAATTATTGATTCTTTTATACACCATATTTGGGTTATATATATTTTTGAGATACCCCTGTATACTCTGTATACCAGATAGTTTGTAGTCGATCGTACTTAACTGAGTGCCAATGATATGACTTTCTAGATAAATATAATTCCCGACCTTTATGAAGAATTAAAGTTTATTTTACCATTTATAAATTAAAATGAGAATTGGCTAATTCTGCAACTCTAATGGGGTTTGAATTCCCCATATAGCACATATTATTTGCAGAAAATTGCCCGGACTTGGACATAATAATTTATCTTTGAACTCCAACTAACTCTTTGGTAGAATACTTACATAGTTTCATCAAGCCATAACCATGTTTCAGGGAAGTCCTTTCTCACTCTAGTTGGTTTCTTAGCATCTGGTGAGCCATTATCTGGACCTGTAATTAAGAGAAGACAAAGTTGAGTATATGGCAGGGCAAGGGATTCTGAATCCTCTAATTTCAAAAGCAAGCCGATCCAGGAATTCTTAAACCTCTTTAATGTTGACAAAGACTTGACTGTTGACTTTTTTTGAAAAGAAATACGCCCTACAATTGCGTAATTTGCAATTTGAGTTGGAGCCGCTCCTGACTCCTGAAATAACGAATTTAAATCATGAAAAATTATCAATTACCACCGATGACCCAAAAACTTTTGTGGTAAATAAAGGCACTGCATTATTAGAAACTGCATGCAGTCAATACAAGACGAATTTCCAAAGTTTTTGTTTATTTACTTACAACGGTAAACCACACAAAAATGAAAGTAATTTGTTAAAAGATTTGGGCTGATTTTGGAGATTTAAAGGCATTTGGAATCCGACCAAAAATATCACAAAATTTTTGCGTTTTGATAAAAAACTTGAACGATGATAAACTATCAGATCAACTCTGACAATTTGTATACCTATATTGAATAGATCCTGTACTGATATGAAATATTTTAAATTACGGACAAGTCTCCCTGACTCGCCGCCATTATAGTTAGACCAGAAAGGTCTCAGCGTTCTCAAATTGCTTACTTTATTTAACTCATATATCTAAGCTAGCTAAATCATCTTTCACTGAATATTATCAACCATGAAGACTGTAGTAAACTTAAATCCCGGGGGAGGGGGGGGGGTCATATGACAGGATTTGCGGCGCTTAAGGGTATGTTTTTTGTTGTAGGAAAAATATACTGTAAGGGTTGGAATTTACTCGTATACACTGTAAGGGTTAAACATTCGCAATCATTTCGCTCGATATTCAAATGTGACTAAAAACTTCCTTTCTTCCTTCGTGTTCCTATAAAAAAGTTAAAGTACCAAAAACAATTTTATACTCAGCAAATTGATCGCTTTGTTAAGGAAACTGTGTGTTTTGCTGCACTAAGGGTATGTTATTAAGAATTTTTTAACTGCACTGTAAGGGTCCGATTTCAGACCAATTTTGAGCCGCACATACGGTCGTTTTGAGGAAGAGCTTCATAAGAATTGACTCCAACTTTACCAAATAAAATCTAATGGTTTCTATCGTAAATTATTTCCCAATAATACATATATTTTTGAAAAGCTTGTAAATTTTCGAGTTTAAGGATATAAAAACATCAATATTTGAAACTTTTACCAACACGTAATTATGTTTTTTAGCCAATCAGATCGTTTCTACAAGATTTTGTAGAAAATCAATTTGATGCGACCCGTCTCTTCTTTCTCTTCTTGTGAGGAGCATGAAGAGATGGATCCCATGTAAATGGAATCCAGATGAAAAACTTATATATTCAAACCTAACGCGAGCTCGGTCTGCACATTCGACCTCGAGCTTTGTATTAGCCCAGTACAGATTAATAAACAGTCAATATCCCGTTTATTACCTGGTCCTGATTTTATCTCATTCTTTTTTATTGCGTTTTCTTTTGTTTACATTTCTAAACAGTCAGTACGGGTTTGAACAGATGCCCTCGCATTTTTCCGCGAAAACCAATCAAAAGCGCGGATTTAGCCGTATAGCATTTTTAAAAATGGTGTCCAGGTAATAATACTATATACCTACCACTAGCTTCAGCTACACCTCCAGCTTGGCCCATGGGATAAGGTGAACACGGTTTTGTATCAACATGGAAATCGCTAATTATCAACATACCAGCACCCTTTCAATTCATAAGAGATGACAAAACGTTTAGTTTATGGCGGTATGTGGTATTACTTAATAGACGTATCAAAGTTACAGATATCGTGATGCATTCTGGTCGTTTGGAGTCTCTATGGACACTTTATTCATTATCAAACAAAGCATACCTTTGGTAATTGCTATTGTTTAATCCCTGATATACTACCAAAATGCATCTTGATAACTGTAGCTTTGATATGGTTTATTCGTTATGTCGATCCTTTAAATTTTACTTAATGGCAAATGAATTATATGAGAGACGTGTATTCAAGCAGAGGCGGGACAGCAAACATACACAGTATGTCCCAATAAAAACCGGCCCCAGTTTTTAATCAGCTATATAACTTTTTGTCATTATATCATTGGGTCAACGAGTTAACTCGTTGATTGGGTAGAGTTAGTAATAAGCTATCGAATGATGTATAATATGATACTAGAAATAAATATTTAGTGAGAAAAAATAAGATTTTAGTTTACTGTTACGGTCATTAACTTTCTAATGGTTTATAAACACAACTTTTAACGATATTTATTTCTTTTGTTGCATTGTTTTCATTACCATTCATTTTATAATTTTTTGAAATTATTGTTTTTTTATAAAGCGGTGTTGATTAACCATTAAACAAAAATACCATGAATTTCAGGATAAAATCTTTAAAATTTCTCCATTGCAAATTTGCTCAGAAAATAAAAATTAAATATTTAAAATC
This sequence comes from Eutonina indicans, assembly GCA_032356525.1. Lineage (NCBI taxonomy): Eukaryota > Metazoa > Cnidaria > Hydrozoa > Leptothecata > Eirenidae > Eutonina > Eutonina indicans. Next base: position 5,009 of record JAUKWF010000563.1, read on the forward strand.
ACTAATGTTTGTTAAGGTTAATTTCCATTAAGCTATTTTTGAGCTGTGGGCGATAAAAGCGCAGGCGATTTTTGCGACGGCGATTTTTGCGCATGTGCAATAGAGATTTTTTAAGTTTCTCAAGGTAGCAGCGATCGCGCGCAAAGTCGATTTCATTCAACTTTGCGCGCGATCGCCGCTACTTTGCAAAAATCGCCGGCGATTTTGTCGCCCAAGCTCAAAAATAGCTTAATGGAAATCAACCTTTACGTTTTAAAAAAGTCAGAGCTGATTAAAAACCGGGCCGGTTGTTATTGGCACATCCTGTATTAAAATGTTAATAACTACTGCTTTGACATTTTGCATAAAGTATCAGCAACTTTTTTATTACACTTTGCTCTTTTCCTGAATTTTGCTACATGTCCAGATATGCCTTAGAACGAGTCTGATGTTTTGTGATCAATCTTTCTGAGTTTTGCCAGAAGGTTACAAGAAGTTTGGCATGTTTTCCATGTTAGATATGCCTCTGTTTCTTTCTTTTTTTTATGCTGGTTCTTTAAAATTGTTTGTGTTTAACTGGGAGTCATTTGATAAAACTTTGACCGTTTAAGTACGATAAAAATTGCCTTATAGGAATAAAACAATAACACGTTATATGCAAAGTTAATGGATGAAACTAGATCGTAATACGGCTTTTCATAAATAAATAAATAATTAGAAAGCGTTCAACTCTTTCCTTGGGTGGATTTACACTGGTGAGATAAGCTAAAATTAATTACAACAAAACAAAAGAAGTAATTTCGTTGCTAGACAACAAATCCAGATTTGAGTTTACCAAGTCAAATTCTTTTGAAAGATAAGCTAAAAACCATTAATTTTAGATAATCGGTGATAAGCGAAGATAAGCTATTCCGCTTGAGTGCAATTCAATTATTTAACATATGTTTTGCCGTGTACTGTTTTTGACTGGAGTTCAAATAAAAAATTCTGATACTCATCACCATCAAAATTACGGTTCATCATTTTTTTAAAAATAATTTTCTGTTTTTGCTTTCTCGACTCTCTTTCGTAATTTTTTTATGTTCTTCGCTCTCTCTCTCTGCACTCTCTTCAAATATTTTTAGTTTTGATCAGGAAAATTTGTAACGGTATAGTTTTGTTGAATGATTTGTAATAAAAATTCTTCTCATTTTATTAATTTTCCTTTATCTGATGATATAATTGCTGCAATAAACTTAAACCTGCCTAGAAGCAGGATCAGATGACAAAAGACTTTAATAGTTTTTAGATAAGTAGGTTTGGGAATACCAACACCTTCTCCTATAGAAAGTATCGTCAAGCCGTTTCTAGTTAATAGACTGCTTTGTGTACATGTAACGACCTTTTGTACAGTTCCTTTTAAATTTTTATAGATTTTAGATAAGTAGGTGATTATCTAAATTAGCTTATCTCGACCAGTGTAAATCCACCCCTTGTTTCCGTCATAATTACGCAATTGTTTATGAAAAGCACGAATCGTGATACAGCTTTTCATAAATAATTACGTAATTATCACGGAAACGAGGCAAGAGTTGTAAGCTTTGTCATTATTTATTTATTTATGAAAAGGCGTATTGAAAAATCAAAAAAGAAAGAAATTTATGCAATCTAATGACTTTTTAATGACATATTACACTCCTCCTGTAATTTTGAGGGGGTATATTTATTTATTCTACACTGTCTGTTGTATATCTTTTGCTGTTTTTGTTTTGTGTGGTATGTCCAGGCTAGTACCGTATATTTATACAGGCTAAAACTTAATCAAATAACCATTTTTTTGGGGGGGGTCTGTAAATTTTCGAAAATTTAAAAAATGACTAAAAAATGACTAAAAAATGACGCCTAATCTAGTCTTTGTGGTATGTGAATAGAAGAATGGCATAGGCGGATAGGCGGATGGGAGGATGGGCGGATGGGCGGATTTAGACGCCGTTTAACCATAGATATAATGATTTAACTGGTGTAAAGCGCTTTGGAGAAGAGTGAATCGTCATGAAAATGTCATTACTGTTTAGAATATTTTATTGTTAATGACAGAACACTCTCCTCCGCATCGTTTACATCAGTCCTAGATCCGCATATGAATGGTATGTAATTATGTTAAAAAAACTTTACGGATGGTAGAATATCAGATCAACTCTGAAGATTTACAGATATTGACTAGATTACTTCATTATTTATGTTACTGATATGAAATATATTTTCAATAACAGGAATCTCGAAAATCTCTCTGACTCGAAAGGTCTGAGCCTTCTCAAATTGTCTACTACCATTTTTATAAGCTAGCTAAATTAGTCAAAATAATTGCGAATAGAAAAACTAACAGTAAGAGAACAGATCACAGCGGAGGAGGAGGGTAAACTCATTAACTTTCACAGAATCTAACAGTTAATGACTTTTTTATTAATTATCGTTCACTCTCCTCCTGAAATTTAGCTACATTTTGAGTCGATCCCTGGATCAGCTATCCTGAATATGCTGGAAAAATAAAGAGTTTTCTATGAAAGAATTTAGCAAACAAAGGGAAATTTAGATGGGCTTTCAAATCCATTTTCCCTTGCATAATTTCTTTCGGCGCGCATTCAAAAAAATAATTTTTAGGTATTTAAGAACAGAAAAAGGAATTAAAATTGTTAGTAAGTAGAATAGACCATATCAAAGCTACAGTTATCAAGATGCATTCTGGTAGTATATCGGGGATGAAACAATAGCTATTCCCAAAAGTATGTTTTGTTTGATAAAGAATAAAGTTTCCCTAGAGACTCCGAACGACCAGAATGCATCACGATAACTGTAACTTTGATAAGGTCTATTCAGACAAATTAAATATTTCTCTTCAAACCTGCTCCATCATATTCGACTTCTCCAAGAGCTTCAGCCATGGGATACCAAGGTAAACAGGGCCTTGTATCAACATGCAAATCGCTCATTATCAACATACCAGCGCCCTTCCAATTCATAAGATATGAAAAAAACGTTTAGTTTATGGCGGTATTATGGTAAAACTTAATTCGTTAAGTTAATATTTTAGACCCATTCTTAATCAGACGTGGACTCCAGGGGTTACTGTTCACTCTCCTCCTGGAATTTTGCTACACCACATAGGTGGAATTAGACGTCATTTAACTGGTCTAAAGCGCTTAGGAGGAGAGTGAATCTTTGTGAAAATGTCATTATTGTTAGAACATTTTATTGTTTAATGACATTTTAATGACAGGACACTCTCCCCCGGATCGTTTACACCACTTCATAGATCCGCCTATACACCCCTGATTGCGCCTCTGCAATGTGGTAAAATTAATCATTTAAAAAACACGTGTTTCAGGGGCGGGAAAGCAAACCTATATTTCAAAATGTTATTAATACATAAAGTATAATAACTTTTCGATTTCTAAATTTTGTCCAAATAAGCCTCTGTCAGATGAGGTTTTTGACGTTGGTCTTTTGAATTTGTTTGTGTTTAACTGGGAGACATTTGCTCTCGGTATAAAATTAAATTAATATACCTTATCGGCCGTTTTTACGCCGGCCGTTTTTACGCCCGCCTTTTTAAGCCGTCCCTAATTCGCCACCACTCGTAAATTTTGGCTTACCGCCATTTAGCCGTCTAGTGATTTATTTTGAATAACCTTGTCAAACCTTTGAGCGTTCGCAATTACCGCCGTGTCTCCGTGTAAATAAAATGTAATGCTTTTAGCCACTTTTTCTATAATTAAAATAGATAAAAATATTTTCAGCTTGAAATTTGAAAAAAAATAACAAGGTTTTAAAATTTTATCGTTCCTTCTCGTAAAATAACAAAAATTCAGTCAGAATTCAGTAAAAAAAACACTTTGAAAATAACGGATTTTCATAAAATATCACTTTCTGGCCCTTTTTACGCCGGTCTTTTAAACGCCGGAGGCCAAAAATTACCGCTATTCAGGGACGGCTTAAAAAGGTCCGATAAGGTAACAATAATCATACAACTACCCGGGAAAAAAGTAAGTTTGAAAATGTTAATTAATTTATTGATATATATATATATATACCCTGAATTGTTGTATGCATTTTGTCGTTGTTTGTGTATGTTGTACAGGGTGTCCTAGATAAAATGACACGCTTTTTCACTGCGGAAAAAAAAAATTTTCGTATTATTTAAACTGACATAATGTGACGTCATCAGTTTTACTACATTAATTAAATCTGATGATTAATTTCATAATTAACAAAGATGCACTAACTAGAATATCAAGAGAGCAACTGTTAAACTGTTTAACCTCTTTTTTTAAAGATCTTTTAATTAATTTTTAATGTGTTTTATACGCCACAGTATGCCAGTTTATAATATACGAAAAAATAACTTTTATCTGCAGCCAAAGCGTGTCATTTTATCTGGGACACCCTGTATGTGAATAGAAGAATGGTATGTAAGTATTGAAATTTTATGTAAATCATCTTAGAAATATTTATGATGTATTATTATTGTTATTGTGTGTTTAATGATCCTGCACTAATGTACTTTACAATAGACCTTATCAAAGCTATACAGATATCGTGATGCATTCTGGTCGTTCGGAGTCTCTATGGACACTTTATTCTTTATCAAACAAAGCATACCTTTGGGAATTGCTATTGTTTAATCCCCGATATACTACCAGAATGCATCTTGATAACTATAGCTTTGATATGGTCTATTGATTTATTGATATACCCTGAATTGTTGTATGCATTTTGTCGTCGTTTGTGTATGTTGTATGTGAATAGAAGAATGGTGTATAAGTATTGAAATTTTATGTAAAACATCTTAGAAGAAATATTTAACATGTATTATTATTATTGTTATTGTGTGTTTAATGAATCGACAGATCCTGTACTTTAAAAAAATATCCACATGGCTCTAAACGGTAGCAGCAAATTTTTGACATTTTTGAAAATTTTCGAAAATTTTGAAATTTTGCCCGCCTTGCGTGAAGACAAGTATACGCTTAGGTCTACTAGGCAGAAATGTCTTGTCACGCGGAGGAGAAGTAATACACAGCCGAAACTAATACGGTCTCCGCTATTTTAGCTGCTACCGTAATTAACTGAAAGGTAACGGATCGAATGAGGATTGATGAACCCACGACCTATGCACACTTTTCCATAATTATTGTTATTATTTGTATGATTATTTATACAGGCATGATAAAAACCAGATTTAAGAAATGATAATATATATATTATGTAGTTCGAAAATTAATGCAACGTGTACCTTAAGAAAACCTAGCCGTGATATCATTCAATGCACATTATACGTTTATAAATAGTCTGATGAAAAGTTTGTTATGGCACACCAAGGATATTAAAGAGCGGTAACCAAGATCGACAGATCGAGGAAAATACCAATCAAAATTTTGCAGTTTCAATGAGGTCGGAAAAGATCTTTTAGTATATATGCACATGAACCTTTTTAATCTTTAGTTTTTAATTTAATCTGCGTTATACAAAACGGTCGTTGTTTCAGAATTGGATTCAGACAGCCACAGTGTGTTCAATATAGGAAAATCATTCAGCTATGATCGCTGTTTTTTTAAGAAGTGCACATGATGCACTGGACAAAAAACCATAGTTCCAATCATGGAAATGCGTGGAAAGGTCACATTTTCATATTTAAAATTCCGGAAATATGTTAAAATGTGACCTTTTCGAGAAAATTCCATGATTGGAAATGTGATATTTCGCCCGCTGCTACAACAGCTGAACATACAGAAAATGAAACTTAATCCAACTACCTAATGCTGTCATAATCCACAATTCACCGTCGCTATATTTTTAATTACTCGGAGCCATGTCTTGGCATTAGCCGAGGTATCCATTCATTTACGAGAAGTTTAGAAAGCTAGACGGTTGTATCTCATCTATCTTGGCATCTATTTTAATATGTGGGATATTCTAAGACAAAATATAGCATACTTTGGATAATGACTCAACTCATATCTACTTGCTTGCTAAGTTTATCTAAATGTCAAATGTCGGAAACTTTCTTGATCATGAAAACATTTTTTCTGTACGAAACTACTTGAATTATCAATTCAACTAATGAAAATATATATTTGAAACCTATCAAAACATAAAGTTTAAGTTTAATATAAATATACTTTTATGTAAAAACCATGTCTTTACTCAGGGGTAGACCTATGGTGCTCAACTGAAGACAATTATTTACCTAAATTATGTTGCAGTAAATCTGAAAAAAAAGTCAAATTGGGTATATTTTGCTTCGTAAAAAAATTAAACTCACATCTAAAAAAACCTTCTACGCCCATTTTTCTTCAAATTGCACGTATACCCGACGCATCTTAATGAATTAACGCCCTTCACCTAAATTATATCCTCGATCCGCCTCTTATCACAAATACATATGCTAAACAAATGTTCTTGATAAATATCTGCTAAACACTGTTAATCGAAAGTAGGATCCAGCAGAGGTAGATTCACAATTTCAGTATGAGAGTAAGCTATAATTAAGATCTCA
>JAUKWF010000564.1:0-11509 GCA_032356525.1 Eutonina indicans
AATTTTGAAATTTTAGAGATTTTGGAAAATTTTGGTAACGCCCGCCTTGCGTGAAGAAAAGTATACGCTCAGGTCTAAGCAGAAGTGTCTTCTCACGATGGAGGAGAAGTAGTACCAAGTCAAAACTGATACGGTCTCTCCCCTTTAGCTGCTACCTTAATATAATAAAAATCTGATGTTTGTAGCAAATTCTAATATTTACTAATTACCTTAATTAAAGGTTGGTACTCTTATCGAAGGTGTTTACGAAAAACGAGAGAGTTTACTGCTGGATGAAACTTCGAAGTACGGTGTAAGTGCTATGTTGCTGCAGGACGATAATACAACTGTGGCCGGGCCGTCTTTGCTAGTAGTAAACAATGAAGATGACGACGACCCGTACGAAAAGATCGGTCGTTGTAATTCGTTCACGCCCAAAACTGTGGCCGAGAAAAAGAAAACGAAACTGATGCAACTAGAAGAGCAACAGAGAAGAAATGTCGAAGACGGGGTGGATTCTATGGACGGCGACGGGGGTAGAAATGGTGTAGAAGATACGAATGGTGTCGATGGTAGTGAAAATGAATCTCCGTTCGTCGGTAAATCCGGTACTCCGTTACAAATGTCTTCGTTTAGACCCGGTTCCAGCGTCCGTAAGAAGCAACAAAGAACGTCAGTCAAAAAAAGACCTGCAACTAAAAACAACGACGATATTATATCAGCTTCGGAAACCCACGAGAATGTTACGATAACACCACAGCCTTCGAAGAAGAATCTGTTCGCATTGAATAATGTTCCTCCTGCTACTCCTGCGCGTGCACCGTCGACTGATGGCAGCCACGAGAGCATTCCTACAAAAGTAGACCCACCGGTTGTTAACCCGCCTGTTGTAAACCCGCCTGTTGTAAACCCGCCTGCTGTAACCCCGCCTGTAGTACCTGTAGCAAATGGATTAATGACAAATGACGATGTTTCTAAGAAGGGAACACCACAACAGGCGAATTACGCTGATGTCGAATTTTCGAACAGTGTTGATGATGACAAACCAACGAAAAGCAATATTATTGATACTAAAGAACCGTCACAAACAAACGATGTTGCAGTTTCTCACGATGCTAATGCTGATAAAATACCCAAAACAAACAATGCTCTTACTAAACAACCGCCACAAACAAATTACACTGATGTTATTGTTTCGAACGATGCGCCAAAGGATAAACCAGCAGTACCAAATGAACCAACGAAATACAATGTAGATAATAATAAAGAAGCACCACAAACCAATTACGCTGATGTTGTTATTTCGAATGATGGTGGTGTTGATGTGAAACCACCAGGCGGTGGTAACCATGCGCAACCACAGGAGATTGGGAACTACACGGACGTCATTATAAGCGATATTTGATACTTCTTTTTATTATTCGGGTTATATAGTGTATATATGCATTTAGCAAACCTTAGTAAACATAGTAATGTAGAATTCGAGAAAAAGAGTAAAGTTGGATCTATTAAGCTATTTTTACGCTTGGGTGATAAAAGTGCAGGCGACTTTTAACCAAGACCTGAATTAAAAAATTAAGGTCTTAGTCCGTTAGTTTAGGTCTTGGTCCGCTTTTAATACCGCGGCAAAATACGAAAAAGGTCTCGGGCTGCTAAATCAGGTCTCGGTCCGTTAACGGAAAATTCGCCTGCGTTTCAGTCGCCCAAGCGGAAAAATAGCTTAATGGAAAGCCGCCTTAAGGACTAAAATTAGAAAGTCAGGGACAAGGAAATATAAAGAGATAACGCAAATGTCACTTTACTTTTTTAGATAACTTGCCGCCTTTCAGTGATATGACAGGGACGAATACAAATCACTGCTCAAGCAGGATTGAAATTGAGAGTGAAGTGTTTATTATAGCGATTTCTACGTTATTGCAGATAGAAAAACATCACTTTTACAATACAGTACAAGAGGTTATCATGAAGTCGTGCAATTTTTTAAAAACTATTACTTTGAGCAGGGGTAAAATTAAATTCTGTATCTTCCCCTGATACAGATGAAAGAAAAACTTCCACGACTTCATGTTAACCTCTTGTACTGTATTGCAATAAAATCTGCATTAACATAAACCAAACATTGCTCTCGAAAGCATGTTCAAAAAATGTCAAGGAGTGTGTGTGCATTTCGTTAAAAATACGAAAAAAACAAATTCAGCAATAATTAATGATTTAGCTACCGGAAAAATGTGAGTCCCCACCATGGTTGGGGCCGACGGCAACCCCGGTTTCTCCGGCCCTGAACTTCTATTTTTTAGTTTGTAAACAATTTCGTAGTTTAAAGCATAAGTTGTCTGATTTTCTAGGAGAAAAATACAAAAACCGTTGGTGGGGAAATAGTAATTTAATTAAGGTACTTTTTATCAATACAATTTTTATTGATTTTATTTTTTTAAAACATTTATTTACTTTTTATATTATTATAAACTGACTGTATGTAAAAAATCTATTTTAAAAATTCACATTCATCTTTATACAATAAAATGTTAGATTAGTTTAGCTAGTTTGCTAAAATGTTTTACATATATACCGTAAATCTTCGAATTAGCACCCTGTGCGCTGTGAAACTTTGATTTTTAGGGTTATTATTCGAAAAAGGCGGTAACTCGAGAGTATGCGCTAATTTGAACATTTACGTTTAAATTCCTATAAGATTCAATTAAAAAAGAACTTCTAATTTACACCGTTCCACTGGGAACATTTTTTCATAGTTAATTACCTCATTAACACATTCTGGCGTTGTCTATACAACCTAAGAAATTGCATTTTGAAGTCGTGGTGAGAACGAAGACGCCAAAATAAGTTTACTGGTGTTCGTTTTGAGCTATTTTTTAGATATATTTAACAGTCATGGTTTGTTGTGGCGGGCATTTTTGAAAAATAAAGTTTTCTTTAAAGAATTAAAATTTTGATAACTAGGTTAGGTGTGGAATCTGGTGTAGGGTTTAGTTATATTCATAAGTTCTGTCGACGCCCTTTTGCTCTTCTTCATAAAAACACTGAAAAGCTTAGGCATGGAAAAAAGAAATTGTTTAAAAGCTATATTTCTTCGGGTGAAAAGTCTGTATAAGTATAAACCGTTCAGATTTTTCTACACATCTATTTTCATGGACGGTCGGTTATCTGTGTATAAATTTTCTGGAGTTTTTCTATCCGTAAACATGCTGCACAACCATGAGGAAATGGAAAAAAAATAAAAAGTGTTCTTCCGGTGAAATCCAGTGAAATCATTCCGACGCAAGATTTTTCTACACATAAATTTCCATGGACGGATGTATATATATGTGTTTACATTTTGTCTTATCTTTTTAACGTCAGCCTTGTTGTTATTAAATGAACTTTTCTGTTCGTATACAGGGTTATATAAAAAAATATGAAAGTGAACGAAAACTTCTTACATTATATATTGGTCCTCTGTGCATTGAAATTTAACTTTTATTGAACAAATTTTATTTTAAACAAAACAGTACAATCTTAGTCTTTGTAATAAAAACTGAATTATAACTGATAAAAATACAGTTCCCCCGAAAAAATTTGAGTTTAAAAATGTTGAGAAGTTTCCGTTCACTTCTAATTTTTTTGATATACCCTGTATAGAAAACATGCTAAAATGTTTTTTTTTTCCAAATTTAAATAGTGGGACATGCGAATAAAACATTATTTCCATCTAAACTTGTTTGGAAGGTTGAAGGTGACGAGCCACCCAATGAAATCAATTCTACACATCCATCGAAGAATTTGGTTGAGGATCCTGTTGGCATCTGTACACCGTCTACAAGAAAAAACATATTCAAAGTGTTATTGAACGAACTTACAGAAAACAAGCAAACAAATATATTTTCGATACTTTGAAAATCTAAGTTACAGGATACAGGATTTGAATATTTTACCCCTGCTCAAATCTAAAAATGGTTATGTTTCCACCTGTGATAACACATAGGTTTGACGAAAACAAACGCACTTTAACTTATTTTACCCCTGCTTGATCAGCATAAGCAGGGGTCTGAGCACCAATACGTTTTGAAATAGACCCAACATTATTTGAACAAATCAAATATAACAAAATTCCAGCCTTTTTTCAACATTATTGCATACTTTTCCAGCCCGAAAGTTGTGCTTAAATCCAGAGCCTTTTTATATGAAATGGTACTGAATTCCAACCTGATACCGACATTATAAAAAACAACAATATCAAGTCAGCATCCTCCTGCAAGACTAAATTTCATTTCCCTTTTGGTTGTAAAAGAGCATGGTTTTAGAAAATTGGCATTTTTTCCAGCTTATCCAATGGCTAGATCACTTACCGCGCATCAGTGCAGCCGGTATTCGATTCCCTGCGAGTGCCGTTATCTAACACTCTGATTTATCTAGCCGGGTCGTGCTGACTGTGGGCGAGTCAGCTAGCTTGAACCCTAGTCTAAATGGTGGCCTCTCCCTCGACTAGAAATGCTATTGGAGAGGTCTCCATCTGTAGGTATATATATTGTAAACAACATTGTAAAAATTACTTACTGAGAGTACTTTAAGGGGATTAAATTTCGCGGATTTCGCGGATTTTGGCCTTATCCGCGAAAATCCGCGAAATTTAATCTTTTCAAACATTTAAAGAGACGCCATCCGCGAAATTTAATCCCCTTAAATCAAATCCTAAAAATTAGAAAATTAATTTAGATTTGCTTCTATTTGGATATAAAGATATAGATATACTTGAATAGCATATTTTTTGGCTTTCTCTTTTTTAATATCTCCGTAAATTTATCGAAATTGCTATGCAAAAATTTGCATTTTTAACTGATCCGCCAAACTAACTCCCCGCGAAAAATTAGGTTTTAAACCATCCGCGAAATTAAATCCCCGCGAAATATCTAAATTTCGCGGATGGCCCGAACCGCGAAACTTAATCCCCTGAAAGTACTTACTCTTCACACCACCAATGAACATCAATCCACTAATCACTCCCTGGTTCGTTGTTCTCACACTCCCTCCACCGTGCACCAGCACTTCATCCACAGTAATTATCAAGCTTTGTCCCTTTTTCACCACTGAGATGGAGTGCCATTTCTGATCACACATGTAGTACGCTGCTTCATCGTTGGAGGGATGAGACCAAGTGAACGTTTCACCTGTTTCAAAACTGTTCCCTTTGTAATGGAAATTGATCTAAAAGAAGAAAATTGTGTATTCTATATAATATTTCAATAACTTGCTCGGACTTTCTCTCTAGCTGAGACAGATTTTTGTTCAATTTTTCTATCTGTTTTAGGGGCCTATCACCAGGCTGGATATATTTTAAAACTCTGTTGAAAAATGTAAACAAATGTGATTGTAATTATATTTTCCAGCCCGGGTTGAGAGATCTCCATATGATAGCAAGAGATTCCAGCCCGGCTAACCGGGCCAGCCATGTGATAGGCCCCTTAGACAAGTAATACTAACGGGATAATGACGGATTTAGCTTAAATCCGTCAAATAAAATTCCCGCCAAAATTTCTTTCCGTCAAAATTTCTTTCCATTAGTTTTTTTTCAGTTAGCGAAATAAAAAAAATGACGCCTATTATAAAACCTAGTCTAGTTCAATGGGGAACTTCGATTTTTGAACTAACTTTTAAATGTTGTTCGTTTTCAATGTTCTTTTTAGTGAATTAAATAAATTTCGCTAGACAGTGAAAACAGTAAAATTTCAGAGAAGATTCTTTCTCTTGTAAATGATTCATTATGCTAATTACCTTTCCATCTGCGAGCTCTAATAACATGAATGATCCATAATGTGTCATATCACCTGAAAAAGAAATTTAAGAAAATATGTAAGACGGACAGTGTGACCAGCATTTAGGGGCGGAGTTGATCGAGGACAGGTGGAAAAAGCTGATTGGTAGAAAAAGTTTTGATAGATATTCAAATCTCTTGTTTTTTCGTCGCCCTTAAACGTTGGTAAGAGGTCGTCTAACTAACAATTCCTGGAGACTAAAAATAGAAACAGGTTTTGGTAGAAAGTCTCTAAAACGAGTTTGGAAAACGACAAATGAGACAAAAATGTGCCTTAGTTAACCAAATTAAGTTAACAGACTTCCGAATGGAAAACTTTAGTTGCAGAAACTGATGTAAGGATGTGACACAAGGTACAGTGTGACCCAATAAACCTAAGACTGCGTTGATTTGTTTTGATAACAGATAGCTTATGTATGTTTTATCTTTTGTGGTTGAGTTTCGCTGATTCGAATACGTTAATTGCACTAAACATTGTCAATGTCATATTTCTAAATGTGATTTGGGAATTTAATCCACACAATAAAATCATTAAAACATGTTTTAAGGTCTATTGTTTGAGTGTATTGTTTGGATGATAACATTTCGTAATAATAAAAGTCTGTCGTGATATCATGTAAAGACAGTCCGAAGTTCATTGGGACACACCGTATACCAAATGAAGATTTCAAGATCTTGTAAAAAATTTCACGAAAATTAAATACATACCTATGCCACCCGGAGTCTGACTGGAGAATAAATAAAGCAAAGGACCATTTCTTTTGTAAGTTCGAAATTTCACCTTGATTTCAAAATCTCTTTCCAAAACGTGATTGTTGGCTGAAGAAAAGAAGAATTTTAATAGTCATGTTTCGAGGTAAGAGATAGCTTCCACTCAACAGGGGATAGATACAGAATTTTATTTTTCGGGGTCAACGAACCATATTTGAAACCATAATAACTCTTGAGAGCAAGTCAGAATTAACGTCGTAGAAAGTTATACAGACAGAGTCCGCAGTGACTAAAACACCAATTGTCACTTTCAATTTTTCCAACTCAAAAAGTTTTAATTAACGAGAGTAGGCTTTTGCTGCTTGAAGAGAGTAATTTGTTGGAATTTGAGAGGTTCACAATTACGTGAGTTGGAATTACACCAAATTATACTGTTGATTCTTACGCGTAGATTCAAACCCCTGATACTGCGGGAGGTGCTTTTTTACAGAAAGAAATTTTTGTGTGAAGAGAAATCAAAGATCTAAGAAATCCTGGATTCGCACCTGATTCTACTTCATGTTTTTATATTAAAGAATTAAATTAAAGAATTCGTGAGATAAACTTTCGCGAATAAAGAAAATGTTGAAACTTTTTTAGATATTAAAAGGGAAACAAGGGGTATAATGATACAGAAAAATTGACAAAAGTTGGTTTAAAATTTGAAGGATCCGTAAAATTTGGCGAGATAAACTTTCGCGAATGAACGATTTCAAATTTTTCGTGGGTACAAATTCGCGAAAAGGGCCTAAAATTGCAAACCTCGCAAAAGTTTCTACGATTAAAGTATTTTACATACCATAGTGAATCCACGAATCTTTCCCGTTGAAATAAACACCGTGATCAGTATTCGAATAACACGCTGATGTTCCTGTTTGTGTTCCGCCTACGTCCGGTTTCGTGAAATCCAAAGGTAAAGTATCAAAACCTGATGAAATCTCAAACTTCCTTAAACAACCTGAACAAAAACAAGAAATCCAAAGGTAAAGTATCAAAACCTGATGAAATCTCAAACTTCCTTAAACAACCTGAAAAAAACAACAACTTTGAACTGTGAGAAGAGTATATTAGTCCATGGGCAGGACAAAATTTTGGGCTCATTTTAGGGAGAAAGCCTAGTATCGATTTTTCGCACCTTTAAACATCTTGTATTGGTTCTACATTTAGAAACAGTTTGTAACAAAAACATCTTTAAAAAATATTTCAAAATTTGGGAAAACTAGGCAAAAATACATTTTTTTCCTATTTTTCATCTAAATTACTAAATAGAATCTTAAAAAGATACTTCCAGTCTTTACCAAAGTACTGGTGCTGCACGTAGGAAGACTTTCTAACATAAAACAGTTTAAAATATTATTCCAGGGGGTAACATTTTTTTCGAAATTTGAAAAAAAAGAGCGAAAATCCCGAAAAAACGAAATTTTACCATTGGATGCATCCAGAAAGCTACTTTGTTTTATTACTGTAATTCAAAAGTACGTACGCTCGAAATTCATCATTTTTGACCCCCTCCCTCCCCTTGTACGCTTTAGTACGCTTTTAAGGTACCATAACAGTTTTTTTGGTTTTGAGATTATTTGAATGATGTCATGTCCCAAACGAATAAACGCTTTTTATGGAAAAGTTAAAAGCTTAAGGTCTAAAGTTTAAATTTGATACTGTTTTTCCACAACACATACACAACACATACACAACACAAAAACTTCAACAATTTATTTAAGCTTCCTGGTACGTTAGGAATAAATTGTTTTTTAAAACAAACAGTATAAGCTTAATCCTTAACTAAATTTGCAACGTAGATACAGTTCCTCCAAAAAGAAACGAGAGTTAGAAAATAGTACGAAGTTTACATTCTGTTCTAAATTTTTTGATATAACCCTGAACTAACCGTTATAACCGAAATTTCTGTTAACGAGAGAAGGCGCTTTCACATTGTTTGGAACGCCGCCAATGTATAATGGTGTCGACAGACGTAATTCGATTGGTGATTTCAAATGGCGTGAGTTTCGATATTCCATTGTCTCGGGAACAAGCATAGCGCCAAATTGAAAGATGCGTAGTAAGTAGACCTATAATTGTAAAATAAGTTTTTAAATAAATAAGTATTTCATTAAGTGTCGGGATATCTCAGGTACCAGGTTAGCTCACTTTCTCCCAAGTGTAATTACTTATAGTACCTCCAAGAAGTACCAGTTTAGCAAGTATCTAGACTAAACTGGCACGGCACCCGGGATGTTTTTTTGCCTCTTTTACACAGTCAGAATTAGCATATGTTTTATTTGTAAACATGACGCCTTTGTTCTTTTGTTTCTACCGTCCTTTTTCATCTGGCATTATCGGATCATAGTTTGTTTTGCTATATTAAATACCAAGTTGAAAAAAAGAAAAAGATTCTAAGTAACATAAGATGTTTTTAAGGTAAAACCTTTTTCAAAATATCACTCATTTCTGGTCGGTTGATATGCTTTTCAATGGATGAAATGTGGGTGTGACGTGTTTATCATAGCTATACCTATGTCATCCCAAATGAAAATCTAGTGCTCTTCAGATCTGACAATAAAATAATATTATCCTGTATCCGCACATGCTTTTCAATCTTTAGGATCAACTTTTAAAACATTTATTGTAAGGGATAAGAAGGGGGGGTTCTTTACCTTGTACCATTTGCCACCTTGAGCATGATCTGTTGTGTTTGTTTGTATGGTTACCTTGCCAACGCCATTGGAGAATTCGTATTTCAAGTCGCCATTTACAAGTTCCAATGAAATGTATTGTGTGGGATTCTCTTCGCTGTTGGCAATGTAAAAGATGATGCCATTGCCCACCATTGCACGAAGGCTCATCGTGATCACGAAACTAAAAAAAATAATGATTATGTCATTTAATATTTTATCACACGAGCCCTGGTAAACGGATGGTCATAGTATATACTGCAAACTTTTTGTGCATCATCTTACATAGTTGTGCTAGCTTCACAGCGAGTTTCAAGTAATATAATTGACGAGTTCCCACCCACGGCGATTCTAAATTAACAAAGATTTCACTTTTTTTGACCAAAATTAGCATGCTAATCATATAGAGATCTCTCAACTGGAAAAATTTAAAAATTTAATTTCAATCACGTGATATTTTGTTTACAAATTTTAATAGGCACTTTAAACATATTCAGCCCGGATTAGCGTGCTGGAGCTATCACATAGAAATATTTTACTCCGTTTTGCCGGAATCTCACTTGAATATAAACTAACAAAAGAATGATATGTCATTCACTTCACCAGAGGGTAAATACAGACTGGCTGGGTGGAGTGTTTATTATGACCATACAGGGCCGGCGAATTCATTTTGAAAGTGGAGGGGCCAAAATATTTAGTAACTAAGGAGATCTCACCGTGGTTGGGGCCGACGGGCCAGAAATTATTACGCTAAATTAGCTTAAACACACCCCCATGTCTTTATCAAAGCCAATGAAAATATATCAGTTACAGATGTGAGCAGGCGGGTAAAATAAATATGACAACTATACAATATGATTCGGAGCAATATACGACAAAATATTTAACGATGGTGGGGTAGTATATCTCCGGAGCAGCAAGCGGGAAGCAAGTCTTTAAATAATAAACGCCTGTATCTGCTCCTGAATCACTTTAATAATATTATCAGCACCGTCCATATAATCCAAAACATTAGCTAAAAAAGTATTTTTTTAGTATACAGTATAACCTCCAATTAGCGGACGCCAGTGGGGAAAAAAAAAATTTGTCCGCTTAATTGGAAGTGTCCGCTAATTGGAAACTTTTCTATGAGAGTTTTACCAGAATTTATACAGATTCCTTTTCCGCCGGAAAATTCGAACTTTTATTATACAGTGGAATCTCTCTATCTCGAACTCGCAAGGGACTAAAAAATCTGTTCGAGATACAGAAAGTTCGAGATAAAGAGATACAAATAGCCTAGAGATTATACAAAGGTACTGAGCTTTTTGTTAGAGATAGAAAGAAGTTCGATATAAAGGGTAGTCGAAATAGAGAGATTCCACTGTATTTGCTTTTAGGCTTTCTTTATCATCCCTGCCATATAAACATACATACCTGCTACCAAAGAACTTCTGGAGTACAGCATTCGACAGTTGATATCCAATGTAGCTTTGAAACCCAGACCACGGAGCTCTCCCAAATCGAACTTGAAGCGGATCCGGTTGATAAATCAAGTGTGGGAAAGTAGCGCCGCAAGCCGCCGGTGCGGTGGCGGACCCGAAACCAGGTGTAATACCGGCGTGCGATACACCTTGAGTCACTCCCGAGAAAAAGTTTTGTTCCCTGAAGAAAAACAAAAAGTTTCCGATATCAGAGTAGAAAGAGAGAAATTAGGTTTTGGACAGCTGGAATACCATTTATTATAAGTAGTACGCTTTTCTCAATGATTTTCACTATTTCGCGTATGTTTGAATTAGAAAAAAATAGCCACATGGCTTCAAACGGTAGCAGCAACATAACATTAATCAAAATAAATGATAATGATTGGTAAACAATTTTATCAAGAAATGTAAAAGTAGCATATACACATAAAACATGATTGTTATTTAGAGTCAATTTTATTTACAATTGAAAGATGTTGAAGATCTGTAAAAAAATTTCATAGAACTCAATAAAGTTGCCCACTTTATTAGAACCATAAATGTTCCTAAATTGTTAAATGATAAAATGTGCAATCGCACATCCTAAGCTTTTAAGATAAAAAATGTTTTTACGTCACCCAGGAAATGTCTGGTGAAGATGCTTTTTAAAGGCTTGATAAAATTCATAGTTATAGTATGGATTATTTTATAGTAAAAAAACTCATTATATACAGTATGGAAGAAACTTTTTCATTTTACCCAAACTGAATGTAGGGAAAAGGTGTCGTGACAGATCAATATTGAATAGTCAAACGGAAGGAACGTTTTTGTGTCAGCGAAACTTTCTATTTTTTTTCATT
>JAUKWF010000565.1:0-11502 GCA_032356525.1 Eutonina indicans
TCTTCCAGGTGGCAATTGTCCGGGTGGCAATCATCCGGGTGGCAATTTTCCGGGTGGCAATTTTCCTGTCACCAAATTATGCTATACCTCTAACGTCCACCTCTGAAAACTTTTAACTAACAATATACTCTATGTATATAAAGGTTATGCTATATTTAACTTCTTTTTTTAGCAAAGTGAAGCTAATGATTGACGTCACGCGACAAATGAGAGACATCAAAAATGTAATCGGTGTCATCGAAGGAACATACGAACCAGGTGAGCTTTTAAACTGAAACAGCGAATATCTTACAAATATGCGTGTATACTGGGTAAGCTTGTAAACCGAAAAACCGCAATCATAAACTCATACCGGGTATAACCTTATTCGTATACTGAAAGCCTGTACCACATATAAAACAAGGCAAGCTTTATAAACTGAAACTAAAATATTGTAGCATGAAAATTTTGAGTACGGTCTAGTTGAATTACCACTTGGAAGCGCCGCGGCGGAGGGGCCGGAAAGGAATTAAACAGTAAATATCACTATATATAATCGAGATTTCAGCAAAATTTAAGAAAAAGTCTTGTTCAGAGTTGTACAGTGCTGTACAGCACTAAAGAATTCCATGCGGTAATTGCAATCTGTGTATGAAATCTGTGAAAAGGCTGTTGAAAAATCTTCTTTATTTCTGGCCTTGCTTTCTTGTTGCATAATTTGAAGGACCATTTGTTTTTTCTTGTGTTTTTTATTATTCTCACCAGATCTGTATCGCGAACATTGGGTCATTTTCGGAGCTTTCGGATTTTTTCAATTCACTTTGTATATGATATGATTCTGTTTAGATCGTATTGTTTTGATTGGTAACCATAGAGACGCATGGGCTTATGGGGCGGCAGATCCGTCGTCAGGAACAGCAGTAATGGTGGAAGTGGCGAGAGTTCTTGGTGAACTGAAAAAAGAAGGTGGGTATCCTCTGCCAGTTAGGAGTTGGTATACTGGAACAGGGCCGGCGAAACCGGGGGTTTCCCCTCAATTTTTTTCAAAAAAAATAAATTTTAAAATATTTAAAGTTATTTTGATAAAACTCATACTTACACGAAATTTAGATATTTTGCAGAGATTTAATTTCGCGGGTATTTAATTATTTACGGATCAGTAAAAATGTAAAATCTTTGCATAGAAATTTCGATTTATTTTAGAAATTATTAAAAACTAATTTACATTACTTTTCTAATTTTGAAGATTTTGCAATATTTCGCGGATAGCATCTTTTTAAATCTCAAATCTTGAATCTTATGTTAAATTTCGCAGATCTTCGCGGATAAGACCAAAATCCGCGAAATCCGCGAAATTTAATCCCATTAAAAAAAGTAAAGCTAGACAATGGTGATTGCAAAGGTTTAACGCCACAGCTACCGTCAGATCCTATTTGACTTATTAAACAGATCAGATTACTTTCAACTATGCTTCAGTTTGCGCGCTGAGTTGGCGATGACCGGGCTCCGAGCTTTCAACCTTTCAAATTACGGTTAGCGCTCTACCGACCAAGTTAACCCAAAAGTTGCTATTTTAACCTCGTTATATTTTTCATTAAGGTTGGAAACCAAGAAGAACAATTATGATTTGCAGTTGGGACGCTGAAGAATTTGGATTGTTGGGATCTACTGAATGGACAGAAGTAAGTTTCTATAGAAAACTCACTTAAGTTTTTCGGGTTTGATCGAGACAAGCCGATGTGGGTTATTAGAGTTTACCGAATCAGCAGAAATAAGTTTCCATAGAAAGAAAACTCTTGATTAAGATCTACTGAATTCACAGAGGTAAAAGTTTCTATAGAAAACTCACTTAAGTTTTTCGAGTTTGATTATGAGGCAATATTTATATGGATCGTAATAATCTATTGAATGAACAGAAGTAAATTTCTATAGAAAACTCACTTAAGTTTGTCCGGTTTGATCAAGACAAAGTTGAGTGGGTTATTATCGGGTTTGATCGAGGTAATCGATGTTAAGATTTACTAAAATGGACAGAAATTAACTTCCATAGAAAACTCACTTAAATTTGTCGGTTTTGATTCAGGCAAATTGATATGTTAGTATCTATTGAATAAACAGAATCTATTACATTTGTCGGGTTTGATCGAGTTAATCGATGTTAGGATTTACTGAAATGCACAGAAGTTAGCAATCATAGAAAACTCAGTTAAATTTGTCGGGTTTGATTGAGGAAAATTGATATGTTTACTCAGCGCCGACTTTTAAGTCGGAATCTGAGTATTGAAAAGCAGTTTTTTGTTTTTGTTTTGTCCCGTTAACTTATTGAGAACAGGCTAGTGCCGTGTGTAAAAAGATAACAGGCTACAATTTTTAGCGGAAACGAGCGGTAGCGATAGTGTTCTTTTTTTAGTTTTTTTTTAATTATTTTTGTTTTTCTTCTTAATATATCTTTTGAGGTAAACGGATTTGAATGAAACTTTGCACAAAAGAGCTTTATTATAAAAACCATCATATAACACAAACCAATTTGGAAATTTCCTAAATGATGTCACGATTTAGGTAATTTTAGGTACTTAAAAATAGTTCTTTATATCTTTTGATCGGGCGAACAGATTTTAATCAAATTTTGCACAATCTTTTGATCGGGTGGACGGATTTGAATGAAACTTTGCACAAAGAATCTTTGTTATGAAAGCTACCACTTGACGTAAACAAATTTGGGAATTATGAAAATGTTTGCTATCTCGCTGTTTTTTTTGTTTTCTTTTGCGAGTTCACAGCCCATAGGCTGTTTTATTAGTATTGAAACTTTCACAGCCCATAGGCTGTTTTATTAGTATTGAAACTAAGTCTTCTTATTTTAGCAATATTCAAAGATTTTATCACAACAAGCAGTTGCGTACGTCAATGTCGATACAGCTGTTCAAGGTATCTAGTAGACTAGTTTTTTATGCAAGTGTACTTTATTGGGTGAAGTTGTAATAATTCAACAATTATTTTATAGTCCTGAACCCCTAGGTAGACACCTAGGAGCTCCGCGACTTATCCACCAGGGAGCGGATAACTGGCAACAAGTAGTGTCCAAAGAGTGTTAAGTTTTCAAAAAACACTGGGACGACAAAGGTTTAAGCTGCCGCGCATATATTTTTTAAGCACTAAGATGGAGAGTGTTACTCAGACCGTATCTACATTCTCCAACATTCCGAGATTTTCCTACCTAATTTCTGTATGGGTGCTGCATTGGCTGAATGAAAGGTGAAAGTGGTTTCTTTTTTGTTTTGTCAGGAACATCCTCAATCGGTCGTTTTTAACGCTGGAGGTCAAAAATTAATGCCATTAAGGGTTGGCGTAAAAAGGGCCGAATGGAATATATTATGCAGGGTATTTGAAAAAGTAGTGAAGTGAACACAAATATCTTAACGTTTTTCAGGGGGGGGATCTTTAATATTGATTTACATTTTAATTACATTGCAAAGCAACAAAGAGTAAACAATAAATACATTTTGAATGATGAAAATTAAATTACAATGTACAGTGGACGGTTCTTGTTCACTTTCACTCTTTTTGTTATCCCTTATAGAAAGATACAGTATAAAGAAAAGTGTCCTTTGCTAGAATACACTCATCTCAGTTTCTTATGCCAAAAAACTATTAACTATCTATTAGCTATATAACAGGAAAAATAAATAGATATATAAAATCATACCTTATCAGAAAGTCTTCGTCAGAGAAAGGGCGACGTAATAGGAAATGTACCCCCTTGTATCTCCTCCTTTCTGTTGAGGAAATCCAGCCTAAATTGTTAAACATACCCTTATTTGTAATTGTTTGGAAAATCTATTAAAACTGAGCTAGCTCCCCTGGAATTTTTTACTCATTATTTATTAATATAATTTAGCCTATAGAATTATCAAAAGCTTATCATTGATTAGTATCATTTAGCCTGTGGAATTTACAAAAACCTTTCTATATGAGACCACCTGGATTTTCCACTATCCAATCAAATGGGGTATATTTTTTCTGGAAAAGCCTATTTTGACTATCAAGTAACTAAACATCCCCGACGCATAATTAACTTTTATTTCTTATCACTTATTTCACTTTAATTTTTTTTAAGGAAATCATACAATTGCATTGAGGTCAACACCAGAGCTTGCTGACGTTTTCTTCGATGCTGCCCATAGAGTATGTTCATTGATATTTGTTTTTCAATTCTCTTGTTTTATTTTCTTAGTCCGTATTCCTAGTGTTCAAACACAGCTTATAGGAATTTCCGGGCGACGGATCTTAAGGACAAATAAGAATTCCTACAGTATCTTAATAATATGATACTCTTCAAATGTCCGGGGGTTAGCATACCAACATATTTTGTCCACGGCTCCGCCTAAGGGTCGCGGTTTTTTTAAAGCAAAATGCACTGTAAGGGTATACTATTTAGTATTATGCAGTGTAAGGGTCTCCTTTTGTAGAGTAAATAATGTGTAGTCTTTTTGCACTGGTTAGAACATTTTATAAAAATGCCCTGTAAGGATATACTTCATGGCATTTTTCACTGCACAGGGGCCAATTTTTGAGCCAATATGTATTATACGTTTCATAAGGTCAGTGTTGTGTAATGTCGTTACATATATCATACATCACTCTTCCTTTACTTTTTAGTTCAAGGATCCCGATACAACAGAAAACTTATACGATTCATGGCTTAGAAAACATAAGAAAGATAAACAAGACAAAAGAAAAGAGCCTAAGTAAGTGCTGACCTAGTCTAGTAGACCACTTTTGGCTTAGCGCTTTTTTCTGATTCTGACAGCGTGACAGGCGGAAAAGTGGTGAAAAAAATGAAAAACAAATAAAAAATGCAGTAACGAAGAAAACCTCAGCCTACCAGGCTAGTGTTGACCAAGTTTTACACGACAGACTGTTAACTTTAAAGTTAATGAGTTTTTTTAATCATAGCTCACTCTTCTCCTGAAATGGATGGTCATACCAAGACTTCCCACTAACCATTTGACAATTTTCTTTTTACAGAGTGACCCTATTCAGAGAAGGCAGTGACTACATGCCATTTTATGGAGATCTTGGAATACCATCATTAGATTTCCGTTACATGTTTGATAGTGTAAGTATAGTCTTAAACCTTTTGTGCTGTAGTTATAATGGTAAGTTTACATGTTGTCAAACTGAAGCATTAGACTAGCCTCGTTTTAGTCGTTGTTTTTACTACATGCTTATAATTCTTTACTAACCGAAAAAATGTAATGCTGGTACTAGTCTGTAATAAATATGCCGTTAATATCAAAGTTTAAGCATAGTAAATTCTTTTTACGTCCTCTTGATAAAACACAGAAAAGAACAACAATTTGTTGGTTGGTTGGATTGGTGTATTTCGCTGTGCCGAGAAACCCGTATAACGTAAAAACCCGTTTTTACAAGTGCGGAATCCGAAAAGAAACTTCTTTTCCTTTATCTGCGACATATGAAGAGCCGCTTGGATATACTCCTAGATCTGCCACTATGTATTATTATAGTTAGTATTTATCTGGTAGCTTATTGTCATTCAACTTGTCCTTGTCCCTGTGACTTGTCTAGCCTGGTGGTCTACTAGACTATGACTTGACCAACTAGCTAGTCGGGTTAAGAGCACGACCTCTTATTAACAGAACATGCATTTGATAGTTCTCATTGGCTCATTCTCAGAGGCTACTTGGGTTTATGGGAAGTCCGAACTTACCCATCATTTGCTCTAACTATTCCTGACTGCCATTAAATGTTACTTTGAAAATTAGTTCAAGCAAGAATAATTAAACAACGTTGTTTAATTATTCTTGGTTCAAGTGATATTCCGCCTCCTGTTTTGTTAAAAAAAAAAAACTTTGCTCACTTTTAGGATGCTCTTGGTGTTTATAACATTCCAGTCTACCACACAATGCACGACAACATAGCCTGGATGCGTAAATACGTTGATCCGGACTTCCGATATCACGCCACGATAGCACAAGTGCTTACCCGGGTTATTCTATTGCTCGCGGACAGTACACTGTTACCGTTTAATTTGATCCGGTACAGTGACAGCATGTGGGGTCGTGTTGAGAGATTGCGGAAAGTCATCAACGATGCGGACATCAGCGAAGAATGTGATATTAGTAAGAGATTTTTTTTTTTTTACACTTGTCGTCGTTCGCTGATTTCAGAAATTTGTACGTCAAATAAGTACTCGCAGGTTTTCCAATGGCTAGTACACGTACCGCGCAGTTTTGCGGTTTAATTCACTGCTAGTGCCGATATATATTGTACCCTAGCCTAAATGGTGGCCTCTCCCTCGAATATCATTGCGCTATTTGAGAGGTCTCCATCTCTATATAGATACGATCATTGTAATTACTGAAGAAGAATAAATGTGTCTTTTTCTTCCCTTTCCATAAGAAAAATAGCAACCTGAGAGCCGAGTGACCCATATGCGACCATACTTTTATGGTCCTTTGGAACTTTAAATAGACAACTAGGCACTCCACTGTCAATGCACTAGGGAGCGCGATATACTGGCAAAAAGTCGTGTCCCAAAAGTGTCAATAGGGTTGAAATGTAAAGTCAGGGATTGATAAATTACCTTCTCGGCCCTTAATTAACGCCGGCCCTTTTTACGCCGACCCTTATTCTTCTACTCGTAAATTTTGGCTTACCGCCACATTTAGGGCGTAAAGAATGTAAGATTTTCCGATTATAAGTCTCGTAGCGTATGTTTTATATGTTTTTCGTTTATTTTAGGTTTACTGGCAAAGCTCGTAAAAAAGCTTCAGAAAGTGACAGTAAAATTCCACAAAAATGTCCAACAGCTTGATAAAGAAGAGTAAGTTATCAGTCTTCCCAACGCCATTTTAAATGTTTGTTCAGTGTCATTCAACGTTTGTTTAACGTCATTTCAACGTCTTACAACGCTTTGTTGACAGGATAAAAAGCGCCCGCAAAGGCCGCGGCTTTCCATTTAAAATTAATTGGTGGAGGAAAACCTGTAAACCAGTCTTTAACAGCATATATCTGAAAATAACCAAAGTTTCTAGCTTGACTCTTTCTGCTCCGCTTAAATGTTTTTATATCATAGGTCGCAAGAAAGAAAACAGCCAGATAAAACTTGTCGGCCGATATCGGTTGACGCATCTGATTGGTTTATTATAATATCCATGGGCTGTTTTATTAATTATTTACTGATCAAAGGCAAGAAATAAGTGTCGAGATAAGCCCCTGATAACGGAAAACGCTCTTTTTAAAGTTAATTTCTTATTTCAATTTTTTCTTCCCAGTGAATTAGCCGTTCGACAAATCAATGATCAAATGTTATTGTTCGAAAGAAGTTTCGTCGCAAATGAAGATCTGATCGACGATGATAAAACTAGGTAAGTAAAACAAATTGCAAAGGAGAAAGAGTGTTTTCTGTTGAAACATAACACGCAGTGCTTCATTATGATGTTCCAATATAAAGCGCTCTCCTCACTAGTCTTTATTTAAGACACTTTCTTCACATACCCAATATCGGGAAAACAGGGAAATCGGGATTTTTAGATAGAACGACACTCTGTGAAGGAGTGCATTCAGAAAGAGTGCGTCAGGGACATAGGCTACCACTATAGTAAAGCATACACTTCCCACTAGTGTTTATAAACATAACAATGAGCTGTTGTTGTGGTTCACAATCATGGACAATAGTTATATGAGGCAGGGGAAATTCCCATAGATAAATGTGGATGAAAACAATCACGAAGCATATGTGAATCGTGTCCACATGAAAGACAATAGCTAGGAAAGCAAGCTTGTTTTTCACCTTCATGCATGGTTTTGGGCACTCGTATATAGACAAAATCTATTTTTTTGCGTGCTATGTATTTTGCAATTTTATTAGACAGCTTTAGTATTTTTTAGTCTTGCAAAACTAGGTATAATTATAGGAACTTAAAACACCGGTATATAACGAATTAGCCGTTCAGTGTAACCCGGAAAATGAATCCGGTTTTTATCGGAAACTGTGGAAATTTGAGAAGTTCATTTTATCTTATTATACGAATGTACATGACCTACAGGGTATCTGGGGGAAAAAATGTATCAATCAAATATGGGCAATCAGTATTTTGTAAAAAAACTTGTGTAATAATCGTATCTGATTCTAAATACGATTATTATATGCATTAGGTTTGTAGCATATGACCAATTTAGGTAGTAGATTGCATCCACAATACCTGATGTAAACTTGGGTATTGTTCTATCTGTTAAATAAGAATTATCATAATTTCAGAAATTTCATATATTAAAAATATATAAATCAAATGTTTATTCTCTCTTTTTAGACACGTCTATCATACGTCTGGACTTCGTCGTGCGGCCTACGCCGTTTCCCGTGCGAAGAAAAAGGGCAAAGGACTAAAAAAAGCGATCCGAGAATTCAAAACCAAATATTCTGTGTATACATACCACACCATGATGGCATTACAAGCGCTAGAAAATCCTTTTCTTGCCAAGAAAGAAAAAGCGGGAAATTAATAAGAACGATTAGAAGAAGAATATTCTTACACAAACCTGAGGCGTATCTATGACTTTATTCAGGTGAAGAAAATGTTGGAAGATGTTCTTTAAATTTGGTGTATGGAAGTTAGTTGTACACGGACTGTTGGGTATACATACAATTTGAAAAAAGATAAGGTTTTTTAGTTTCTTCGTGAAGCAAATCTACCAAATTGTTTTTTTATACAAAATTAGGTGAATAATTGTCTTCAGTTAAACCCTAGATCCAACCCTTCAAATTGACATGCCTGGAAGATAATTTATATTTATAAATCTGGAAAACTCATATGTTTTAACATTTCCAGAATTAGGAAATATGGAATGTTACCGTTTAGGTATTTCCGTATCATTACAAATGTGTTTTTTCGCTTAATGTTAAACTATTTTTTAAAGAAAAAACTGCTCCATCGAAGAGGCGTTTAGTAACTTAAGCAACCGCGGCGAATTTATTTAAATACAACCAGGGATGAATCCAGCCAAAACCTGAGGTTCGCCGCAAAATCAGAAAATCAATAAACCATATGAAATGACATTCCATCCAAAACTGAGGTTTTTCCCGGACTAAATATAATTTTTAGTTTATAACACAAAAATCGAAATGCAGGGTCACCAGAGGAGATTTATTATTCTCATAGTTTTAAATATTATTTGCTTTGTTTTTGTATATATTTATTCATATTTTATTTTGCATAGTATTTTAGATATTAGTAGTTCATAAATTTCAACAAATAAGAAGGAAATAAAAAGTTTAAACGCTATATTGCTTAACAGTTACCCAAATATCTG
Source organism: Eutonina indicans (assembly GCA_032356525.1). NCBI lineage: Eukaryota > Metazoa > Cnidaria > Hydrozoa > Leptothecata > Eirenidae > Eutonina > Eutonina indicans. The sequence goes on from JAUKWF010000565.1 coordinate 9,316, forward strand.
CGGAGTGTTACCTGTTAAAAGGAATCGTTAATCTTATTAAAAAAAACTCTCCCCACCCTGTAATTTAATCTTAAGGGCAGAAATTAAGTCCTAACGTCGAACATGATTCTTTAGTATTCATCATTACCCAGAATAGACTCTAACTGTTATCAGTGAAGGTCCTGCCGTCCTTGCGAAACACATACTAAGGAGCCCACTGGAATATTAAGTAGTGATTAACAATTTTCACTACCGTAAGCCTCAGTGCAGCGTTAAACACAGAACCACTCCTTCCTGAGTTCGGCGATACCACGGATCCACCCATAGTATAGTCTTGATTCAAGACTTACTTCGCATACCCGATATCGGGAAAACTGGGAAATCGGAGTTTTTGAATTTTTAAGCAGCGAGCGAAGGAGTGCATTCATCAGAGAGATAGGCTAGCACTAGACTACCCACAGTATGGTCTGTAAAAAATCACAATCACTTTAACTTATCACCTGTCCCGGTTTCTTTGTCAGCATTTTCTGATCGGAGAAACGATTATTGCCACCGTTAGCGAGCGAGGCGAGCGTAAGATGGCGTATCATAGCTCCATAAAAAGAGTTAGTGGGAAAAGCATTTCATAATTTTGTCGTGTATCATCAACTTTGCTATACACGCATATCATATGTGTCTGGTGTTAATAATTACGGGAAATCGCGAGCTTACCGTATTGAAATTGTCGCGTGTTCGCAAAATAATGTGTCCCAAAAAGTACATCCCCCTATGCCGATTAATGGGGGGAGTGTATCAGCGAACAAATGATAGAACTATATAAAAAATAATTATAGTGAACAAAAAACGTATCTTGACAGCAAAAAAACTGCGGCTCTAGCTGGCGCTTCCGCAATTCTTCCGGCTAAAAAGAATGCGGATATTGACAATCCTGGCACTCGGCGCCCTTCCGCCTGTGCAAAACCACCGCCCTTACCACCAGGCTATTATTATGACTTATGACCTTTGTACTAAAAAACAGCCGTGATATTTCTCACGTCTACCCTTTCATTATAGCTCGTAGCTCACTGCTCGTTGTTTGTCTGAACGTTGTGTCCAAAGAAGCTAGTACGCAAAACAAGATCCATTTTTAGCTAAAGGAAAGAGCATATATATATATACCTTGAAATGGCTGAAGCACCTAAGAAAGATGGAAGATTATTTGTGATTCCTGTCGATTCTTCAAAGCACAGTGAACGAGCTTTTGGCTGGTGGTTAGATAACATCTATCGAAAAGGAGATAAGTTAGGAATCATACATGTGCACGAGCCTCCAAACTACTCCAACGAGAGCTTTGGTGTATGGGGAAAGTTAGTTTTTGAAAAAGATGAAGATTACAAAAAATCACTTCATAAAAGTTTAGAGGAATCTAAGACACTAGTTAAGAAATTTGAAGACAAAGCCAAGGTTGCTGGCGTTGAAACTGAAACCTTCTTGAAACTTAATCAACACGGTGCTGGTCAAACTATTGTTAATGTTGCAAGCGAAAACAAAGCTGATGGTATTATCATGGGATCTCGTGGTTTGAATGTGATTAGAAGAACCCTGCTTGGAAGTGTTAGCGAATATGTTCTAAATCATGCCAATACCTCAGTTACGGTTACTCCACCAGAAAATGCACACCTTCAGGGACATATCATCCTTCCTCAAGATGATACCGATCAAGCAGACATAATGACCTAGTCTGCTAAATACACATTTTAAAGAATGAGAACTTTAAAGAATAATTTCACAAGTTACATTTTTTTTAAAACACACTCAGGACATTCTCTTCCTATGAAATAAAATGTACAAATTTGTAAACAAAAACCTAAATAAATATATTAAGAACGCACTCAAAATTCTGTTTGTTTTGCTGAATTACAGTGTTATTGGAATATTCGATAACCAGGTGTATTTTGGTGTTTTTGCCAAAAATCAGGAAATTTTATAACAGCTTACCATGGCTCTTTTGGGGGCTTAAATACATATTACCTAATCACAACAACAAATTTTGGCAAAAAATCTTTCTGTCCAATTTTTTGATATTTTGGTCAATTAGGCGAAACAAAATTAATTTGTTGTTCTACAGCCCCGACTGACCCATAATATGGCTAAATCAAAAAAATAATAATATCAACCAGATAATTTTCTAAAGCTCGGCCAAATGCTTTGGTTTACTTGAATGAAAAT
>JAUKWF010000566.1:0-11499 GCA_032356525.1 Eutonina indicans
AGTTTACTTGATGTGTCCAACTGTGTGTGATTCCTCGAAAAAAGGGGAATCTCAAATGAGCGATCACATGAGCATTCGCGTGAGTGCTAAAACTAGTGCTCCCTTGAGCGATTTAATCTCTCATTATTCAGTACTATTGTATGGTAGTTTCTCCCAACTGAATGATTTTAATCGCTCGTTTTCTGAGCACTTGCGTTTGAGCGCCCATACGAGTGCGGCTCATAATTGAGATTTCCCTTTTCGCGTGGAATGCCACATATATGAAACAGAATATTATTTTAGTGACGTAACGTCATCAAAAAATTTTCAATTTCGGAGAGTTATGTCACGTCGTAGGAAACTTTCTAAAATGTGCTTAATTTAACTTTCGTTGGCTTTGGGTTGGTGTATAAATAAACAGTAACGTCTCTATTAATAGTAGACATTTCTATTCCTAGACAATAATCTTAGTATTATTCATCAAAAAAACTGACCATTAACTGATGATTCATTAGCTTGAATCATAATCAGAAAGAAAGTTTAATATAATGAAAAAAAGTTGTATTTTAAACTTTTATTCATATTCGAGATTTGTTCATAACATACAGCAGGGATATGATAGAGCGCTATTTCTGATAACAGGCTACACACAAAACTTTAAAAGAGATGTTACGAAGAGAATTTATACTTGGAGAAGGATAGACGTAAAAATAACAATTAGTTTACTTTATCGTCTTGTATTTACAGTGTGTACAAAAAGTTTGCGCATGTGCAGTGGCAGATCCAGGGCGAGGTCAAATAGAGAAGGAGAGTAAAAACGATTAAAAAGTCGTCAATTTTAAGAATTTTGTTAAGGTTAACGACTTTTTAATTAAAGTTTACTCTCCTCCAGTAGTCATCTGTGGATCTGCGACTGATGTGTATTAAGATTTTCTATATTCATGGCACATATTAATCAAATTGTCCTGTTTTCTTCCTTGAATAACCAAATGTTTTTTGTTTTGTTTTTTTTTGGGGGGGGGGGGCAATAAATTAAAAAAAATAAGAAAATTTAAAAAATGACGACTAATCTAGTCGAGTCCATTGATTTAATTAAATCGCAACGATTCTGTATGAGCTTCTTGTAAATGTATACTTTAGATTTTCATATAAGAAACTTACGTTCGTATAATGTTAAAATCGTGGATTTTAATTTCATACTTAATAATCCTGCTCTCCACAGCAACGATACACAGAGTACTCACATCCAGTTTAGATGAAGAAAAACACGTAGATCACAGTAAGTTTAATGATTTCACTCGATTGTTCAGTTGTTTTGATATTTCTTTCTTCAACTTCATTTCTAAAAAAGATAGAAATAAATTCCGTCAGAAATTTTTAAACACAAGCAACTGTTTCCGTTTTTTTCATGTTTTGAAGGTGGGAGAGAAAATCAGAAATAGCCGTTGCAAAGATATCAGGGACTTTAAGAAACGCAACGGCAACGAGGACGACGACGTAAGTGAAACAAAAGAATATTTTTATTACTAGATTTCATTAAGAAAGAACTTCTAATTTAACCATTCCACTGGGAACATTTTGTCAGTTAATTACCTCATTTACACATTCTGTCGTTGTCTATACAGTATGTCCGGATAAAAAGTAGCCCCAACTTTTAATCATCTATAGCTTTTGAAATATTCATTTTTTTCTACTAATTTTTATATCATAAGACAGGAACTTTTCTTGACTATCCAAAAATACAAGAATTGTTTTTTATTATAACTTTTTTGGGAACTTGTTGCATGGAACTGTCACCATGAAATATTGTCATTAGCGCCATAATGATCAATAAAAAACATATTTCAATAGAATGCATTAAAAAATTACTATGTCATTAAAAAAGTTAACACTATGATAACTACAAGGATAGATTTACATTTACTAAAGTAACTCTAGCAAAAAAAACAAAAAAACAAAAATAATTTGTTTCCTCAAAGAACATTTTTATTCAAAGAAAAATAGAAAAAATGGTTTTTGCACCAAAAATAAATTATTTTTACTCCGTTAGGATAAAGCTGAAAATACACGGTAACACTTTCTTGTTGTAATCGCAATCATTAAATTGGTGTATTTCTTAATAAAATTGAATCAAGTTTTACACGGAAACATTTTTTATGATTTATTCTCAGCAGTTAGCGAAGACAATGCATTCACACTTTGAAACAAACGACAACATCATCGTTAAAAATCGTGTTAATTGATCATTATGGAGTTAATGACCGTATCAGAAAAAGAAAACATTAATATTTCTGATCTCATTCATTTTCAGATAACATATATCTTATATTTTTGGATAGCCAAGAAAAATACCTATCTAATGATATAAAAATTAATAGAAAAAAATGAATATTTCAAAAGCTATAGATGGTTAAAACTTGGGGCTACTTTTTATCCGGACATACTGTACAACGTGAAAAATCGTATTTTGAAGTCGTGATGAGAACGGGAACGCCAAGATGTGTTTTGTGGTGTTTGTTTTGTTCTGTTTTAAGAGATATGCTTTTGTTTTTTAAAATGATTATTAACCAAACAGTCTGTTATAACAAATAAGTTGCAGTCAATTTATTCGGTTTTTAATTTTTAATTGCTCAATATTCATGAATTAGTATTACGTTGCCGTTACCGTTCCCGTCCCGTTTTCTTAAAGTCCCTATCAACACAGGTCGAGTGTTCAATTTGGGAGGCCAAGTCTAACTTCAGAGCTATCTACGTAGACTAGTATCTCACTTCAGGCGCGGATCCAACCCCCTGCAAACTATGCAACTTCAGGTGGTGCTTCTTTACGAAAAAGAATATTAAGGGAACTTTTACGCCTCAATATGTATGTGATCTAAAGAAATCCTGGATCCGCACCTGCACTTCATAGCCTGAGTTCCACGTTCCATAAAATCCCCTGCTCTAAGTTATATTCCATCTTGTTCGAAACACTTCGTCTATACTTTGGCGTATTTTTCTCTCTCTCTTCGTTCGTTTGAATGGACCACCCATATCGGCAAGTAAAATCTTTTAGAATTATCCGTAAAACTTTTTTAAACATTTCTTATTCTGACTGATAGTGACAGAATTGCTGGAAGAAGCAAGAACTGCAGTAAAACTGAAAAGCATTATCGATGAAACTTCGAAACCAAAACATGAAAAATCTGAAGACGTAGAAGGTGGAATATTTTATATTGTGTTTTTTCACTTCTCCTCCCAACTTACCAAAAATGTAATAAACGTCCTGGGTATGAGTTTATACAGGGTATATAAAACAAAACAAAATGAAAGTGAACAAAAACTTCTTGAATTTTAAATTAACCCCCCTTTGCGCAGTGAAATTAGAACTTTTATTGTCCAAATTTGATTGCAAACAAACAATACAATTGTGTCATCTTTGTAGTAAAAATTGAATAAACAATAAAAATACAGTTCCTCTGAAAAAAGTTGAGTAATAAAATGTTAAAAAGTTTGTGTTCACTTCTAATTTTCTTTTTATACACCATGTATTGTGTTTTTCAGTTCACCTCCCAATTTTACCAAAAACGTAATAAATCGTGACCCAATAAACGTCCTGTTATGTGTTTATAGTTAGTTGTCTTGGTGATTTCTTCGTGTCATTCTATTAGAACTCAATTCTTTTTATTTTCAATTCAGTTTTTATAAAATGTAAATGTAAATTTGATATACCCTGTAGATTGGATCCGTCTCATTTAAACTTCGGTACACAACTCTGCCTGCCTAAAAGTTGAAAAATTTTAAATGTTGTCCAGACTAGTCATCCTGCTGTAAGCGTTCCGAATTCTCTCTAAATTTCATCTTCACAGTAAACTTGATATCAATTAAACTTTCTCTCTCTCTTTAAACTCCATAGAATTCTATCAAGACATTGTATACAATGACGCATATCAAAGGATTCAAAAAAGAAGCGCTATTCTAAAAACAACATTTTGGACAGCAAATTCGGACGGAGATATAAGGATACCCTACGTTATCAAAGAATATGATGTAAACAACAAGTTTAATTGTAAGTATACATGGGCGGATTTTAAACCCCTGCTCATGGTGTTCAAGTCTGGATGCTATATCTAATTTTACTTCTTCCCACAATCTCAGAAAGAAATTATGCTTTGTTTTTATTCGCTTACATCGCGCAAGAAAAACAATTAAGTAACAAATCACATGATAATATCAGCCAATCAAAATTCTTGTCTCTTTCCTGAGATTGTGAAAATCGATCGTTGGAATTAGACGGGATCCCATCTAATGGAGTTTCGATTTAATTGTTAGTTCCTGGGATCTCACAGGTGATATTTATATCGTTTTTTTTTTGCCGCCGTGAGTTTTGGTCATATTCATGATAAGTTGCAGTATAATAATGATAAGTAAAAACAAACTTTGAAAATGTTGATACTTTTTATTTGCTAAGCTTTTCGTACGTCTAGTACTTATCATCAAGTGTTTTTACTTATCATTTTTGGTCCGGGGAAAAAAAAGAAACTCATGGAAAAAAAAATACCACCCGTGAGATTTGATCACTTTAACCGTGAGATTTTTACCGGGATCTCACCGTGAGATTTTTGAATTTTTTTCCCTGAGTATACCTTCTGTCATCAGAGAGAAAGAGCTAAGCCAAAAGTGGTCTACTGGACTATAGCAGTATACATTTTTGTAATTTTCTCTCAATTTTGTGTTTTGTTACACACATTTAGTTTCACCGCTGGAAATATCGAACATAGAAGAAGCAATATCAGAATTCAATGACGCTTTGTCGTGTCCTCATAAACCGTGGATCCCAAGAACTGACCAAAAAGAATACATAGAATTTCAAAAGGCAAAAAGGTATTACTCAAAACAGTGCTAAGTCATGTGTGTTTATCATTATCACTCTATACAGGGCACCCGGTAAAAAGCCCCCATTCAAACTCCAATAAGATTATTGTAAAATCAAGAGCATTCCAAATATTTAAAATTTATATCTTGTAATTAAATATTTGGTTTAATTCCCAAAGAGTAATCTTTATAAAAACTTCAAAAATAACCTTTGATACAAATGTTGATTGTGAAAATCACAAAGATAGGATCGGGTACTTTTTCCGGATGCACTGTACATATCACATTAAGAAATTTGGTTGAGATGGAGAGAGGTAGGTCACATAAAATTGCTGCAAGGAGTTTAGCTACTGTACTGCCCTTGCTGTAAGTTGATTAAAAGTGGTGCATGTTTTAAATAATCATTAAATTAAACTTTATCGCCTCAAGGTCTCATCATCAAGTGATTTCAAATTATGATACAGTTGACTTCTTAATTTAACACTTTTTTGAAATGATATTCATATATAGGTGTCAAAGTTATGTCGGGAAAAACACAATTGATGGTGTCCAGCCTATCTATTTATCCCCAAAATGTCTCAAAAATAAAGGTTAGTAGGTCATTTGGGAGATAAAAAAAATATTTTCGGATATAATAAAGTTCGTGTCTTTATTAAGAAATGCCGCCTCAATAATAACGAATATAACGGATATGTGTCTATAGTATTCTTTTGGGCAATCCGCCAATCAAGATTTGTTTTGATTGGTTATAATTACAATTTGAAATAATAAATATGCGGTAAGTTGTTCGAGACAACGAAACACAGTGATGTGTCAGCGAAACTACTCTTTTGTTGACGCAAAATCGGAAAATCCCAAAAGAAATACACCCATATATCTTAAGCTAAACTCTTATAAAAAGATCTCTATCAAGCGGACATCTCGCCGAATATGGTGACCGCTCTAGAGAGATTCCACTGTAGAACTAGGACTTGATAATTATATTAACTTTAAAAAAGTTAGACAAACCAAGAAATAAGGAGAATTTATCTTTCATTCCTATTCGATATTTCTCCCTAGTCGTATTTGTTAGTTCGAAATAATAAGTTTTTATGCTGCTTGGAGTGTGGGATCCAGGGTGAGGCTCAAAGTAGAGTAAAAACGATTAAAAGCCGTCAAATTTAAGAACTTTGATAAGGTTAACGACTTTTTAATTACAGTTTATTCTCCTCCTGTAGTTAAGCCTCACCTGTGGATCCAAAACTGACTTGCCAATGACAATTACTCGAGTTGTGTTTTCAATTTAAAGGTTCCATTAAACATGAAATGATGCACGCCCTAGGTTTCCTACATGAACACACAAGATCAGATAGAGACGAATATGTTATAATAAACTTTGATAATATTCCACCGTGTAAGTTCACAGATTTAATCCAATAGATTATGTAATCTAATGTTGTATATTTATAGTGGCTAGTATAGGCGAGTTAACGGCTTGGTCCGGATAATACAGACCACCTATAGTGCTGCAATTTCGTTTTTCATTGGAGGCCACTCATCCCGTGGATGTGATTAGCAATCTTCACCACCTAAAGCCTCGCGTTTAACTGGATACCATTGGATTCTCAGTCCAGGTCCCTAACCATTCGGCCACGGATCCACATTAGTCTTTAGTTTTTAATTTTATTTTTTATTTTTTAACGGCCAAATTTATACTAACCAAAAACAAATAATGGCTATTTGATTCAGTTATGGCCTGCATAATTAATTATATGGTACTAGCCTGAAAATAACCCCCCCCCCCCCTCCCCTAAGTTTTTGGATATACCTGACGTATAATAAGCAACAGTATATTTACTATTGTTAGTTAACTACATTATTTATTTTTATCTTCTTATATAATTTAGCTAATTATGATAATTTTGAAAAGATACCTTCAACATTCATATTGGACAAAAAATCGGTAAGTGAAACTAAAGATATGCCCTTTTATATAAACCCTTTCTTAAGTGCAACCGTAAAACTAAATTTAAATAAAAATAAAAAACCTAGAGATAGGCGGATCGCCCAAAAGAATTCTATGTAAAGCTAACTTAAGTATTCTGAAGAAAAACGCTCAAACTTACAGAGATATCGTAAAATTTGGGCTCGTTTTATGGAGATCATTATTGACCAACGGACTGACAGAATCGAGGAAATTTATACTTATTTGCTTCGCAATGACTATAGTTGTATTTAAAGGAGGAACACAGGTCAAAAAGTCATCGTATTTTTTCGTAAATATCAAAGAGTTTGTCTATCATTTTAAGCTATACCAAACAATTTAATATATTATTTAATACGGAATAAGAGCGGTTTTTAGTTTTGTGAGTTTGACGTCATCACCGTACATCATTTGCCGTGTAGTATAACGAAAGTACAGTAAATAAAAAAAACATGTGTCTGATTGACTGTTCTACAAAAAAAAACAGCAGTCTTGGGGCTTAACCTAATTGTGATAAAAAAAACAAGTGTATGGGCTTTTAGACAGATTGCATCCCCCCCCCCCTGTTGAAGATATAACTATTTTTCTCATGCTAGCCAATCAAAAGATATCCAATCAAAAATCTTGGTCATCCCCTTGGGAATACCCACGAAAAAGTAGCTTTACCTCATGGAATTCTAACATGTTTCGATCCAGTTTTTTCTATACGAGACCCTCCTGGAATTTCTCAAGCAAATATTTTTCTTGAATAAAAAGTCCACTGTTAATTTCTCGTTTTGCACACGCAGAGATACGACTACAACTCAATCATGCATTACAAGAAGAATGCATTCTCAAAACACAAGAAGAGCTTACTGACTATCAAAACACGAGATCAACGATTCCAAAAAGTCATTGGTCAACGCAATGCATTGTCAACACTTGACTTGCAAGCTTTGAATAAGTATTTCAAATGTTATGGTAATTCATTTTTTCTTCTTGATTAATTGTGAAAGTCACTAATGGCCATTAACACTTAACCTATACAAGCTCTAAATAATAATAGGGTCGGTCTATTTAGTGATTATAAAGAAGCTGAACCATGGTTTTCGCCGACGTGCAATTTTTTAATTTAACCTTCTTGATTGACTGAAAAACGCACTTCTTTTCTAAGTTTTTTGGGAAGGTAAGAAGAGTGTTTGAGATAATAATAAGAACTGTAAAACTTTCTTTGTCGAGTCTCAAACAAGATAATTGCATAATATAGCATGTTCCAAAAAATATTTTCCGATCACCCAGTCTCTCTAAAGCGGACACCATCGGTGCAAAAAAATTTGTCCGCTTTATAGAAATGATTTAGTAAGAGTTTAGCCTAAGATCTATCTAACCGTTCTAAATACACTGTCCGTTTTATAGAGCTGTCCGCTTTAGACGGTGTCCGTAATAGCGGGATTCCAGTGTAATTTTTTATTTCTTTTTCAGTCAATATGTAACAGTTCTGGAAGAGCAGTGGCGTCAGAAAAGCATGTATTATTCAGTGAGCATATTTAATAATCCTTGTAGATTCTTTTGTTTAGATAACCAATTAAATTTATTTTGCGAAACTGTGAAATAATTTTGCTCAACGTGATTTTGAAGGAAATTGAAATTAATTTAACTCTCGCGTTATATTTCATATTAAATTCTGACATTCTACATTTCGAGTCATCTAGATTTTACTGATATTATTTATTTGATAATAAAAGTTATTTAAAACCTTATGTCCTTATTTTTACATAGGTTGTGACTTTGAAGATGGTATATGTCCGAAAAAAATGAAAGTTCAACAATGGCGACGAATCAAAGGTCAGAAAACACCATGGATATACAGGGTGGTTTCAGAAGTAAATGTTTCCCGTACAAAATAGCATTTGTTAAATTTGTACCAGAAGCACATCGGGAAGAGTAATACATTAATCAAGAAATCTTTTGGCGAATAAATATTCGGCGGAAAAACTTTAGCAAAAAAACTTCTTTTTAGATGTTTCGGTCAAATTTCAGTCCTAAAATCAATTTTTCAAGATTTTACGACATAGAAAGGGAATGGGAAAACTTGAAAAAACTTAAATAGACTAACTTTCGCAAGAAAATGTGATGCGAACCGCGAATTAAAAGCATAAAAGCATAAATTAAGATCATTTTTGTACTGCAATATTTCTATAAAAAGAACTGTACGAAAAATTGCATCTTTAAGAAAAAATAGTTTTAATCTGATGTCCAAAAAAGCCCTAAATACTTCTCTTTCCTAAGGGAAACCCTTCAAGAAAGTTAATTGCGCCAAATAATTTTCGGCGTGGCAAATTTTCGGTCACAGCTGAAAAAGACATGTTTACCGCGCCTAAAGTTTCGAAATTAATGTAAACTATATTTACAAATATTAATTTTGAAATTCGGTTCACCTCAAATTCCGTCCGCCTCTGTGTGTACGCCTTCCTTTCAGTACAATTGCTTTTTCAATTCTAGTCCTTACGGATGAACGATCTTATTTGTACTGAGGATATGTCTAGGGAGTAAAGTTGTCAAGATAAAGATTTAATAAACCTTATCAAAGCTACAGTTATCGTGAGGCATTCTGGTCGTTCGGAGTCTCTATAGACACTTTATTCTTTATCAAACAAAACATACCTTTGGGAATAGCTATTGTTTAATCCCCGATATACTACCAGAATGCATCTTGATATATGTAGCTTATTTGATATGGTCTATTATTGTCTAGAATGTCTCGTAGTTTTCTAACCTCATTTCTTTTTACGTTCTTTATTTCAGATTCCAATTGTGTTGATTTGGAGGTGGCTTGTTCAATATACTCAAATCTTGGATTCTGCAGCAAGAGAATACTAAAACAAGTTATGTGGAAAATATGCCCATCTTCATGCCATAGATGCAATGGAGGTACATTAAATTTATTTAACACTCGTTTCCAAAAACAACTATATCTGAGTTCTAAATGTATACAGTAAAAAAACAGTGCATTCCCGGTAAATTTGTGTACCCGTACAGTGCAGCAAAATTCACTGAAAAGACTGGCCTGGTAGGCTGTGGTTATTTGCTCATCATTACGGCGTTTCTTAGTATGCTGATGGTCTATACACGCCATGTTTAGACAAAAAAAGCCAAAAGCCGCAAGTAGCCTGATCAGTGCAATTGGATCAGATCCGACCGTTACAGTGCATTTCCCCAAATCCAATAAAAAACAGACACATCCGGTAGGAGAAATCATAAGAGTACCCTATACAAATTGTTCTTTTCGCACTTTAAATTATTAAATTCAGTATAAGTTTTCTACAATAATTTTGCAATGTTTTTTCTTTCAGGGCATTCTTTGCTTCTGTTACCGAAACATCCAAAATTTGGACACGTTTACACTATGGTTACACGAAAACAAATGGTGCATTATGGGTACTGTTCACAAAATCGAACATGGCTTCCACTTTGTTTCCGATTCGATTTGTTGCGTTCATCGATTCATTATGAAAGCGAGGCCGCTGCTTCGTATGGCAGTAAATTAAACGCCTATGCGTTGAATGTGAAAAGAGTGTGGAGTGTAGAATCGAAAAATTGGACGATCAAGTTTTATAATGAAGTAAAACTATTTGAAATTCCGTCAAATGTGGCGAATGGTGAACTCAAGACAATAAAGGAAACAATTAAAGTTAAATGTCTGGATACTGTCGTAAGTAATTTTTCTTATATTTGAAAACAGATATTTATATTGAGCTTAAAACAGCCCTTTGCAGTCGCGGATCCACAGGTGAGGCTTGACTACTGGAGGAGAGAGTAAACTGTAATTAAAAAGATGTAAACCTTAACAAAATTCTTAAACTTAATGACCTTTTAATCGTTTTTACTCTCCTTCACTAGTTGAGCCTCACCCTGAATTAGTCACTGCTGTGGAAGTTCGAATTCACTGGATATTTCTTTAGCGGCAGATCGCCAGCACCCCTGCTCATTACATACATAGTGGATGATGTAAACTGTAATTAAAAGTCATCAAGAGTTAAGTTTTGTAAAACTTAATGACTTTTTACTTACATTTTACTCTCCTCCTCTAGTTGAGCAGAGTTGCTGGGCCCACCAATATTGAAATATAGACAGATAATGTAAAATGTGTAAAAGCACAAGAACAAATAAGACTGTTGTTTGAAATCCTTTTCACCTGTGGTTGTTTTAGAATTAACAACTCACCCTTTTAGCTTATTTACCCATAGGGTAAGATCAGTCAATTATGTTCTAGTCCAAACAAATAGGCTGAATTCTCCCTTATATTCGAATAGTATAATAAAATAAAAAAAAATGAAAATAATAAATAAACAATTTCAAAATTCTATCTTTCAGTTTGTTATCAACGCTTCAAACGGGATGGATCGATTAGAAATTGACAATTGGTCGTTGACAACTGGAAATTGTTAAAAATATAAAATAATGAAAAGAAATAATGTTTGATTTTTTGTAGTTTTCTATGATTCCTTGAACTTCCCATCTAAAGTACAATACAGTCTGTCCCATAAAAAAAAAATTAGTGATTACCAGTTAACCACCCTAAAAAACTACAACAAAAAAGAGAGCGTTGTAGCGCAATAAGTACTTACATTGGTATTCTGAAACTTTGGTCTGTTAATCTTTATCATAAAACCAATCCTTCCAAGGATATATTGTGAAACAAACTTTGTCTGATAAAATTTTATAAG
>JAUKWF010000567.1:0-11497 GCA_032356525.1 Eutonina indicans
AATTCTTCAAGTTCAAGCGAAGAATCTGCATCAGCATCAGCAGAAATAAAAACTTTGAAACATAAAGATATGCGACTACAAAGAAATAAGGAAATTCAGTTTTCTAGCTCCAAAGTGAAGAGAACGCAGACACGTCAAAAACAATCACAGAAGCCATCACCACCATCGCCACCAAAAGATATGGAGGAACAGGCCAGTAGCTCACAAGTGAATAGAACTCAGAAACGCCAAAAGCAATCACATGGCCCATCGCCGCCAAAAGATATGAATGTACAGTTCGGCAGCTCACAAGTGAATAAAACTCAGAAACGTCGAAAGCAATCACATGGCCCATCGCCACCACGGCGGATGACACGATCACAATGCGAGGCTTCAAAAGATGTCACTATTTGTTCCTTTATGAGAGAACTGAATAAAACAGTGAACGATGAGGGTAACGTAGATTCAATGTTTCGACCATTGACTCCTCAAAAACGCAATAAACAAACTACTGAACCCCAACCTTCTGCGACGAAACGGAGGTTGGTTTCTAACAGGACTATTGACTTTGATATAACAGAAAGCAAAAAGACAAAAAAAACAATTGTTGAAAAGACTAAGGTTGTGACAAATCGTACAAATGAAAAGATGTTATCCAAAACTGTACCCATCCCAGAGCCAGAAGATAGTGTATTCGTACCGAACCAGAATAAAAGTTTAAATAAATGTGAGTATAATATTCTCAGTTATGTTTAGATTTATATAGAAACCATGTTCATTTTCTCGTTCTCCACTTTAATGAAGAAGCCACGTGTCAAGTCCTCCAGGGTTGTTCTCATCATTTTTGGTGTATATAATGACAAAAATATCTTCCAGTATAACAAATATTTATTATAACCAACGAGGTTAACTTTGTGAAGAATAATCGACCAATCAAACCATTCGCTAGATATGTGTTTTTTTTAACATGAAGTTCATTCTATTTTTTATGATTGTTATTTTTCAGCTATAGGTAAAAAAAGGAAGAAGAGGAAAAGTATAGTATATAAGCCAAGAAGTAGTAAGTTTCAAATATTATTAATCTCAATCACATTTTATTATATGGTGTCATCACCTCAATTCATGCTTGTCAGTGAATCTCCAAAAATTATTTTCTCTTACTAAATAAACTATTAGATTAACAAATAAATTCATAATTCTTTTCTTTTAGAACCAACAAAAAGTGATAGCAGCAAAATAAGTAAGCAACAATTATATTAAATAAATATTTTAAGATTCAGAATTGTATTGGGTTTCACGTATGAAGTTCAACTAGATTAAAACCCACATCTTTTTGCCGGGTGGGTGCGGTTAACACATTTTAAATATGTAAGGATAAATTTCAGTTCTATCAATCAGGTGATATCTTGTTTTGTTCAAGCATCTTTTAAAATTCGTGTCTAAAACATTAAGAAGAATATCCAAGCAAAGATGTCGATGACAAGCATGTGTCATATACATTTGGTTCTATACTTGTATTTTAAATATAACAGTAGAGATTCTAATCATTAAGTAGATCATTTTTAGAATAAAGACCAATTAATTAGTTGTTGTGCCGTGAGCTACGATGCCAGTGGGTCGGTCGGTCGGTTAAGGGTTTTTTATCAAAATAATGACCAAAATACATCTTCCATTTGCTGGCTTTCATGTGTAATTGCATTTTCCGTTTGTTTTTTTTCAAAAACATCGGGTCGGTCGCACCCGCACAACAACTAATCACCCATATCATTTTGTTTCAAATAGATACCACCATAGCAACGCCAAATAAATCTTTGATAAAGACTACGACCAAGAAGAATATGACAGTGAGGTTCGATATAGCACCACCAGCGGCACCACCTCCAGATAAGAAGATGAAGAAGGCACCTGCTGCCCCTGCACTTGTGTATGCGTATGGTAAGTTTATTATGATTGTTATAGAACGTTTAAGAAACCTTCCAAAATGTGTACGTTGCGTTGTCTCTCTTATATCATAAAAAAAGCCTTTAACAAAACTATACACTTTGAACTTTTCTCTTTATTGTAAAGCCAAATTTATAATATATTTTTTTAAAAAGAGTTGTGCCTCTCAACTTTCAAATGGGTAATATTGTCCCATCATCTGTGAAACAGGCTACTTTTTGTTGATTTATTGAATCACGTTCGTTTACATATTTATTGAAGATGAGTACAGTAGCGACGATGACGATATTGAAGAAGACGTTGAGGTTGTATCAAATAAGAAATATTCAAAAGAATCAAAACAAAAGAAGAAGTCACCCAAAAAACCACTGACACCACATCCATCGAAAACTAAAAGTAAGATTTATACAATTATTATTATGATTTATATTTACACAGGATAGCCTCTTCATTTCTACAGAACTGTTATCGATGAGGATACTACCTTCCTTATAAAACACCTACAAAGGAGCCTTATGGAAAAGCAGTATGTAGCAATTTTCATAACCGAAAGCCTTCTGAGTCTCAGTGCCTTAACCACTCGGTCACGTATCCACAAAGTGTGAATAATTCTTAGTGCGTATACATGCATGATCTGAATCGTAAATTAACTACCATTGATTTTTCAATCCAGGTAATAACTCGTCAAACCTTACAAGCCTCCTTTTTTTATTTTATTAAATTCTTCATGTTTGTTTTTTATTCTACAGAATTTGTACGCGAAAACGACGAAAGCACAGTAGAAGAAGAGGGTGAGGATGAAACGGGAGAATATGATATCAACCAAGAAGATGAAATGGAAGCTGAAGAGAAAACACCTTCAAAGTTGAAATCAAAACAAGCAACTTCATCTAAAAAGCAATTGACTCCAATTCAGATAAGTAAGAAATATTATAGACCGGATACCGACTGATTATTCATCTGTACTGGGAAATACAAAGCTTGAAGTTGAATGTACAGAACCAAGCTTGCATGTCTATGTTTCGACTAAGAGATTTGTATTACAACCGTACATATGAGCAAACAGTCAGTATCTCGTTAATATTTCCGTATAGACGCCCTTGCAATTTCCCGCAAAAAAACAACTAAAACAAAAAGCGCGGATTTAGCCTTACAGTCCTTTTTACTGACTTTTACTTGATACATAAGTACATTCCTTGTCATTTATCCTTGTAACAATCTTCCGAGTAACTTTTAAAACAAAATAAAGCTAACTCCGAATAAATTCATTGTATTAAGAAATTATAACAACAAAGATGAAGAAATTTCGTATATCATTGTTTACATCTTTTACAGCTGAATGGAAGTCGGACTATTTTGTTTTACTGAAAACTTACAGCTGGTAATGAATATGTCGATGTCTTTCCTTATTTGGTTAATATTTTTCTTTAGTTGGTCTGGCCAACGTTTAGGAGGTCGACCTCTTCCGTAAAAAAGGTGAAAAACTCTCCCCGCACAAATTTTTTATTGAATTGTGGCAAATTTTATTTTTACATTCTTTATTTGAATTTTTTTATCTTAAAAATTGTATTGTATTAAAATTATATTGTTTCTGTAGAATATGAGAGTGTGGAAGATGAAGAAACTGAAGAAGAAGCTGGAAACGTATTTCCGAAAAGTTCGAAATCAAAGCGAAAGGCTGCTTCGCCTAAGAAGCGAGTTACTTCGCCTAAGAAGCGAGTTATTTCGCCTAAGAAGCGAGTTATTTCGCCTAAGAAGCGAGTTACTCCGCATCCAGCTCGAACGAAACGTATGAAAGGTAAAGCGACATATTAGTCCTCCCCTACTAAAAGTTGGTTCAATATTTACCCATCTTAACCCATCGGTATCTATCAATCATACTACAGTTTCATTGAATTCACTTTATTCCTTATTTCTTTATCAATTGCCGGTTATACTTGGATGATAATTTATGAGAGAGTAACGGGTAGGTATTTAGGCGACCGAAATTCAGAAGACCGAAATACGATTTTTCACAACACTAATAATAAACAACAACTCTAATGTCGGCTTAAAATTGCCGACCTAAACAACTGAAAATGGCTTATTAACTTATAAACCTAGGCCTTGGGACGGCAATACCAACCTTAGTTCATGGTAGGTCGGCAAAATTTCGCTGGCCGGTTGGCTTTGTGTTGTTTGCTAGAATTTTAAACATTTTTGTTATTGCAAGCAAGTTGTGCAATTAAATTCAGTTATTAACTATTTCATTTCTGTCAAATGTTGTTGTTTTTTTCTCTTTGGTGATGAGCAATAATAATTTCTCGTTCTTTATTTCTGTTAAGATGGACAGGACAACGAAAGCGAGATGGACGTCGAAGAAGAAGAAGAAGAAGTAGTAGTAGAAAAGAAGAAAACCTCTCCAAAACGTTCATCTAAATCAAAACAAAAAACATCACCCAAGAAGAAAACTACCCGACGATCTCCAAGAAATGAAATTAAAAAAGGTATTTACTTTCTTTGGATCTGTGGTATATGGTAAGTTCAGTGTATACGAGGAGTAACTTAACGATGGGTTACCAGGTTAGCTCAAATCTCAAACCACTGATGGATCATCTCATTTTTTACGTTTTTACTTTTAAAATGGTCTTGAAAATGTCGTAAAAATTTTCAATTTTAGTAAACTAGTTCGATACCTCCTCTCAAGTGATCGAAATTTGTCTGAATGAATGAAAAATTCGTTGAAGAGGTACATGAACAAATAAGTGGGACGCTAAATAAATAAAACAATTTTCTGGTGTCTTTATTCTCTTACTGAACTTCTACATTTTTGTTTTCAGCAAATCCATCACCACCACCATCAGATGATGACGAAGACGAAGAAGGTGTCGGTGAAATTGATGACGAAACTGGTATTTATGACAGCGGGGATATCTTCAAGAATGAGGTACAACCTATAGTACTATTTGAGTCATCTTTTTCTTAAATTTATTTATAAAGGAAAGCCTGTCATATTATATGAATCTCACTCTTGTCTACCTTGGTGCAGTAATATATAAAGTATTATACATGTCTATTCATTAAAAAATAATAACCATACGGCCACGGCCACGGTATAGTGTAATTTAACGTTTACCCTAAGATTGTGTTTTAACCACGCACCCACAGTACTGTAGTACATCATATACATGTTTCTAACAAGCCCTTCCCTTTTTATTTTTCAGACCATGAAAAGGGAGCGACCTGTCATTTTATTGAAAGATAAAGAACGCAATGAAATGATTCCTCAATGTAAGTACTTTTTTTAAATCTCTCTACTCATAGACTTGCGGTCGGTATGTTTTTTATGAAAGCTTGATGTTAAATGATTTATTTAAACTTTCAAAATCTCTACTCAAAGACTGTAATGTTTTTTATAAGAGGTTGATGAAATGATAAGTCCAGGTTAATTTCATTGTATACAGTCTGTAGCAAAGATTTTTTGACACCTTGACACCTTGGGTACGACTCTTTTCTATATATCTCGAATCGTATCGGTCGGTCGGTCGGTCGGTCGGTCGGTCGGTCGGTCGGTCGGTCGGTCGCAATTTTCATGTAATTTGTGAGAACTAACGCAGAAACATCATTATTCATATTGTTGAAGAATAAAACAATAGATACAGATACAGAAAACTTATGTTGTGAATAAGACAACAGAGTAGTTGGAGTAGGTTATTCATGGTTGACTGTTTTCTCAAAAACTTTTTCTACGTACAGCATTAACGATACCGCCATGTGATCTAGAATGGAAACCACCTCAAAAAAATTCGAATCAATTAGATGTACTTATCTATCGAGCATTTGTAATGCGTAATGTATTCATCGGTCAAATCAAATTGTTAGCTGGCAAGAATAAAGGTTGGCAAAAGACCAAAAAAGATGCCATTGTAAGTTGTTATGACGGTATAATTATTTATCGAATTCCATTCGCTACCATCCCTGGTTTCCCATATTTAACTTCAGGTAACAGCAGTGCTTAGGCGGTGGTTACATAAGTTGTCAGTGCTTATGTAACAAATAAAAAGGTGAGTCTGTTCGTTCGAAAACATTCTTCAAAAACATTTACAATTCAAATAACAAACCTGACAACCAAAGCATGACGGTGAATTTGACGTCGACGTGGTAAATTTTTCCGTAAGCGATCCAAGACCGACGTGCAAAAAGTGAAACATATCTACGTATTAAAGGGACTAGTGAAAGTGAATTTGAAAGATCAGACATTTTGAATTTATGATTTTTGTTTTAGGTTTTCTACGTGTTAAAGGGACCAGTTAAAGTGAATTTGCAAGACCAAACTTGGACGGTAACTAGCGGTGAAACGTTCAAGATTCCTGACGGTATTATGCAGAATATTAATTTACAGAATGTATTTTCTCCAAATATAAGACACAATAAATTAATCTACACTAATTAAACTAATTAAATTATTTGGAGGATAGAAATAATGAGATTGTACTTTATTTTGTTATATATTACTAATTAGAAAACGGAGGAATTAAATATTTTTGTTGCTTGGCTTGGTCAAAATTTTTAAATGTACATCAGGAGCAATCTTTGTTTTAACTCGAAAGATTGTTTTTTGTTGAAGCAGTACAGGGGGAGGAGAGAGAAAGAGAGGGGAGAGATATGTTGACTAATAATATTTGACCTTTATTTTTCGTTGTGTTACGTGAAAAATGATCAAATTATGTGATTTTGTTTTGATATTTTATTTAAACAGGTTGTCGGTACGATCTCGTGAACAAATCAAGATCTGACGCGCGACTTCTCTTTATCTCTGTGAAATGTTGATAAGAAATGGATTTGTAAACAGCTGTTGTTGTACAAACGTGTTGAGCTATGTGAAGGGTTGTACGTGTGTGCGCAACCTATTTGACGGTGAAAGCAAACAGTCTACTGGCAGACAGACGGACATGCAGTCTATTTCACAAAATGTCTATCGATACTTACAGTATATTTATTTTTATACTTAGATGTTTAAAAACGTATTAAGTGTTTATATAACTAATATCATATTGTTCTCATAAATGTTTCTTTTATAAATATCTTTATATTAGATCGTCGTAGATAAAAATCATTAACCAATTCTCTGGGTAGGGTTATTTTTGTATTGAGACGGTAAGCATAATTAGGTGTGATTTCAACAAAAATCCCTCCTTCACACGTGTATTTCGAGTGGAGGTTTGCTTATTATGTTAATGTGAAGCTTTATCTAAAATATCGAAAGCGGTACATGTTATTCTCGTAGAGGGGTCTGGTATGCTGTTCTCAGTATTGATGTATATTTATGACTTTGTCCATATTTTATAAAAAACAAATGTTTGTACACCGGTGTCGCCGGCTCACAGGCTAACCAAAATGGTTTAGAAGCTAGTGTGGAAATTTTTTTTCTATATTACAATGTTGAATTCCCTTTACAACAAACACGTCCACTGAATTTTGAAGTAATTGTATCAATGAAACACCTAAGTTACAGGTGGTGTATGTACATTTTGAATCATAGATAAATATTATGTTATTTTTAATAGATGATTAATGAACATATTCAATATTAGTCTGTAGCTAACGAATTTTCATTTCACTCCAGTCAACACACAAATGTTGAAAGAACGTTATATGAACGTTATATGGACGTTGTTTTCGTTTGTATAATTAACTCCTTTTTTCGCGCTCTGTGTATATATATATTTCTATATAAACGTTGATTTTAACGGTATTATGATTTTAGAATATAACAAATATAAGTTTCTTATATCCAATCAAACGTCATTATAATTTTTACTCTTTATATATTCGTTTATTTACTTTTCGAGGGTTAATGTAAGGGTCAATATCCAACAGCTTCCAAATGAAACGACGTCACGGGTTTCATAGTGTTTCTTTGAGCGATATTTTGAAAGACTTTTTAATTACAGAAAAAGAAAAACATTTTTTCCACTTGAAAAACATGAAATGTGGAATAACGCTGAAGGAGTGTATTTTACCGAAACTACACCCATCGTTTCTATAGAAAGCGCTTCTTGGCAGAATCCATTTTACCATGTTATCTCCAATGGGATTTTCGAATGTGTTGTAGCCGATATTTTTTTCAGCCTGTCAGAAAAATTAGCATAATGTCTCCTGTAGGAAAATGTATTGTTATTGGATCAATGCCCACAATTGTTTTTGTTATTTTTAATGAACAAACGCTCCATCGCTTGGTCTTTTTGGTGAATTTTCCGACTGGGACTCGTTTGTTTTTTCTATTGTTACTTTCAGTTGGTGAGAAGCGCACGTGTTAAAACGCTTTTTTTTAATAATTATTATTTCCTTCTTTTTTTATCTATTTTTCATTTATTTTTTAACATTTCATTTCATTATTATCTTTTAACGTCATTCACACAAAACACTCTCTTCATCAAGAAGAAGATTTCCGACGACGAAAGAAATTTAAAACTTGTTAGTGAGAGACGTTTTAGTGTGCACAAGAAGTTGAATCATACAAAATAACATTCTGGTAAAGAAGCGCCAAAATGATCAAAACGCTAACAACGGGTGAAAGATGGTTCAATACTTGTCATTGGGTCATTAAATCTGAACCAACTCCTCAACATGATACGTAAGTCTCACCATTATTTTTTATTTAAATTTATTAAAAAATTTACGGTTTTTTTAATTTCAACGAGGTTTCAATTATCCGCTGGCAAGATGTATTAGGTAAATAAATTATAATGATACTAGTCCAGAAAACCTAGTCCGTTTAGGTACTGTGATTTTTTTTGCACTGGAAAATATCGAACAGATAGGAATGAAAAACCACGGCATGGATACCCAGGCTACTTCGATGGCAGTTAAAAGTTAGTGCAGTTCTTGATATGTATGAATCGTTGAGCCTATTGTTAGCCCAGGTGCTAGACTCTTCTGTCTTGCTCCACATAACATTAATTACAAGAAGGTGGCAATGAGAGGGCTGTCGAATAAGCGCCCACCCTAAACACTGAAATCTTGAAAGCGCTAATGGGAAGTTATTCAAATACAAAATAAGAGCAAAAGCTTATTCGAGTTTTGGGTAAAATTAAAATTTATCTCCTGTTTTTATATACGAAAGAAAAATAATAGTCAAGTGACTAAACATTTTTACAAGCGCCCCTCTCGAATAAGCCCAAATTTTTAATAAGCGCCCTACGGGCCCTAGTTCGAGAATTTATGGTATATCTTCAAAGGAGTTAAAATTTCACAAGCATGCAATAAAAATGAAACGCGTTTATTTTCTATACCCTCACACATGGTAACAGCACATGGTAAAAAACATGCTAAATTCAATCTGCGGAGAAGTTTTTTCCTTTCGAAACAGTTTCAATGAAGAGCACTCCTTCACTGTGATGATTTGTGTGTATTTCATATGAACATGTGTAAAAATTCAAAATTATTGATCTTCTCAGATACAACAGATAGAAAATCATCAAAATTTTGAAAATAAATTGAAAATTTACTTGTTTAACATACTTTAACGGAAGAAACTTTCGCGGTATCAGCCCAACCCGCGAATAAGGTTTCGATTCCCCCGTCTTTTTAACATCAGGAACAAATCAGTATTATCAGAAATTAGGATCGTTATAAGTTAAGGCTTCAATTAAAAAAAATCCCTGCCCATTTGAGATTCATAACAGTTGATATGTCGTGTGATACTGACGCCCAGAAGGGGCTTTGATATAACGTCACTTTCACGATTTGAAAAGAATATTGTGTTGAAAAGTGACAAGACCGTGTCGTAGTATGGTGTGAACGACTGGTACAACTCCTGACCTTTCAGACAATACTTTAGATTGGATACTTAACAAAACATGGGTCAGGTATCCCGACTTATTTATAGTTTAAAACTTCAGAACTTTAGAAAATGATCAAGTGAATAGAACATTTTATGGATCATTAAAATTTTCTTCAATATGTCATAAAATCTAAAAGTGTTACAAAAGCTTTAACAATTCATTGCTGATCCAATGATATTTTTTTTGGCTGATCGATTACTGAGCTTTCTTGTATTGTTATAAGGTGTGAAATTTTAATTACTTTTTGAGCTTTTTCGCATTTTTTAGCTTTTTTGATTATTTTTTGTTGAAAACAAATTGTGTGTAATGTAGTGTGTTGTGGTGAAAGAAATATTTTTTTAAATAGATGTAGATAAAATAATTTTCTTTCAGTGAATTCCGGTTCATATCTTTATGCAGATTTGATCAGGGGCGGATTCAGATCAGTGCTCGTGCTGCTCAAGCAGGGGTAATGTTGAGAGTGAAGTGTTTATTATGGGATATTCTATTTTATATTGCAGATAGAAATGCATCACTTTACAGATTTGAGCAGGGGTAAAATTAAACTCTGTAACCGCCCCTGTTTATCTTAGAATTTAGATTTATTTTATGTTTTGTCATTAATAGATCAGATACAACACTTTCTTACTTTCTTACAACATGAGACCGGTCAAACTTTAGCGTTATGGTAACGCGCTGTTAGACTTGTAATTAAGGGGTTGCAATTCCATGTCAACATGTTAACATTGTTTTGTTGTTTTGAGGGAAACCGATGTTTTATTGTTTTATTGAAAATATCAATTTGTCTGTGGTCTTGTAGCAGATTATATTTTCATCAAGTTCTTTTAACGTTTGTTAATCAAAAAGTGAATATATAGAAATGAATATCAAAGGATTTCTGGTCTATCGATCGTATCCAGTCTAAATTATTGTCTGAATCCTCAAGCCATATAGAAGGGTCAGGTCGAACCTGCACGACGCAGAAATCACACGCAACATTCTGATTCGTTGTTTTAATCAAGTTTCATGATATTCAACAGGGTTGCATATTTTTTCTTTTGAATTTTGATCATAGTAACATTGATTATCATAAACGTACTAATGATATAATCTGATTATAAGTACACCTTTTAAATTATTGTTAGTCATCCAGTAATGGTTCCAAAAACTAAAGCTGATTGTAATATGATTGATATATGTAATAAATGATTATATTATTAAATTGCTCTTACACAAAATTGAATCATAACAAGAATTAGCTTGAAACCTGAATGAATAATCACCTACCGTTATTGCTTGAATTAGCGCCCTGGGCGCTTATTTACAATTTCGATTTTTAGGGTGGGCGCTTATTCGAAAGGGGTGCTTAATTTGAATCACTTGACTATTATTTTTTACGTAAACTATAATATATATTTACATGATATACTCGTGAAAGTATATTATAAGCGTGTTTCTTGCTCTTATGCGATCGCCATTATCGACACATTTTTTGACTCGATACCAGAAGGTACAACAGATAATTTTCATCTCTTTAATGCTCTCTCGAGAATTATTTTCATACCTTTTATATCAGTGATTTACGTACCATGACATGCTATAAAATCGTGAGTGGCAAGAAATAAGAGATTCACAATGGATTAAAGTTTAAGGTCAACCTTTAGGAAATTAAAGACGCAAGATTGTAATCTTAACGTTACAGATTTTTTATAAGGAAACCTTAATTTTCATATCGAGTTAGTGTAACAGCGGATGTGACATAACATCACAGC
>JAUKWF010000568.1:0-11493 GCA_032356525.1 Eutonina indicans
TTTCCTAAAATACTTTCTTTAATTCGAATATTTCTAAAATTCTGCCTAGTGCACGTCACCAAGATTCTTTAGTAATCTTCTGGGGGATAAATAGAAGTTAGCAGATACACCAAATAGCCGAATCGACTTCATATAAAAATTTATGTGATTACCTGCAGTTGGAAAGTGACCAGTTTTCTTCTTTCTTTGTCGTAATATGTATCGAGTGGATTTGCAGGATCTGGCATGGATTCCCCTGTCCAATTGAACACCTGGTAAAATGTAAGAGGGTTGTTAAAAAAAAGTTCGCAATCAGCATAACTTAAGCATCTTAACCATCTTCAATAAAGACTTTGTGGGATAAAAAAGTAACCAAATCAATATTTTTTTTAACAAGAATGTCTTGTTTTTTTTCACTTCAAACATTATATGTACCTCTTTAGCCAACGCTATTCTCGATTCTTCATTCAAATTCGATCCCATACCCTTCATCAGAGCACACGCGAATTCCCCTTTCGACGACACGCCCTTCATGTGCGAGAGACCGCCCAACACCGCCCCAACCAACGTTGTGTCCACCACAAAGTCTTCACGTTTGATCACAAAGTCGAGAGCTTTCATGAAGAAGTCGGAGATCCACGTGGCAAGATTTGCGTTGTCTTTAGCTTCACGTGCTAGCCACGAGTCAACGATAGCTTGTACATCCGTGTCTTCGTTGCTGAAACATTTAATAAAGCAAAATAATTCGTTATCGTAAACTTTGGAGGTGTAAATTTACACTTTCAATGCTTTTCGTAATACTTCGTCAATATCACGTAATACTTCGTCAATATCACAAAAAAATCGTCACTTTCAGCCAATTTGTCTCCCTTAGACACACGCAAATTATGAATTTTCTACAGATATGACGACTTAAATCCGGGCTGTGTTTTAAGACGATAGTTAATAAATCCGCATCTTCACTGCTGAAACATTCCACACAAGGTCGTATATTTTGGCGTATTTTGGAGGATTGTGGAGCTTGAGCCATATATCGCTAGTTAATATCTAGCTCTCCTTTCTCTCTTTTTAATTAAAACGAAACTCAACATTTTAGTTTCAATTCAGTCAAAAACACTTTTCTAAGA
Source organism: Eutonina indicans (assembly GCA_032356525.1). Taxonomy (NCBI): domain Eukaryota; kingdom Metazoa; phylum Cnidaria; class Hydrozoa; order Leptothecata; family Eirenidae; genus Eutonina; species Eutonina indicans. The sequence goes on from JAUKWF010000568.1 coordinate 1,107, forward strand.
GACTACAGCTATCATACATAATCAACTGTGTTACCTCAAGAAGATCATGCCCATACGAGAAATGGTGGCGGGCGAAGCTGAACTCAAGTCGTGCGTCTCAAACAAGAAGTTGACGTTAGGACCAAACTGGATACGCTCGCCAGACGGCATTGTAAGCAGTCGGTTATCATCTAACACAGAGTTCAACGATTCAATCCATTCGGGATCGATGTCACCGTCGCAAATGATCCATGATTGTATATCCAAAGGTTCACGCACAACTTGGCGTGCGGCATTTGTTAACACGCCGTCTGACCACTCCCTAGTGTCCATGTCGATATGACCAAGAAGCTGGAATTACAAGTGGTAGTAGTATAAGTACGTACCAAAGCTTCGATTAAGCACCCCCTCCCTCGTTCAACCCTTGTAAGACCCGTGTAAGACTTTAATAGATCTAGGACTGGAAAAACTAGTAGTTTGGCGTCAAGTGTACCAGAAGGCGGGAGCGATACCCGAAAATGTTGATTTTTAAAAAAGGTTAAAAAATACCCTTGGTCATTAAAAGGTTGAAGCACTTTTCAAATACGCTGCATAAAAAGTTCAATGGTTTATCAAAAAAGCAATAGGATAGTTCTGTCAAACATCATTTTAGTTAAAATTGTCTGCGGAAATAAAACTTCATTTCAGTTTGAAGAAACCATCCCAGCTATATTACCTGTGTTCTAGGCATAGCCTTCGGATTCATCGTGTACTGTTTGACGGTCTGTCCGATCTTAGCGAGCGCAGTACGCAACACCTTCCATAGACACGATTTCCCGGACCCGCTCGGCCCAACAACCACCACGCCCATTCGTTGACGCATTTGCTCGTAAAGTTCTAACGCCTTCTTTATCTATAAGAAATTTTAAGAAACAGTATTAAGAAAATTGAGATTGATTACTTTCACCCAGTAAGAGATAAGAAATCAACAATTTCCAAATCCTCGAATGTTGTTGGATGGTTTATTAAATTAAAACAACGGAATCCTGTCAATTTCAGAGCCGTAATTGACCGCTGCTATGAACTATGAGATACCAAAAAGATGGCTTTTTGAATGTAAACAATAAAAGACAGCTATGGCTATAGTATATTTGAACTAAAGAACTTTTTTTCTTCATTTTTGGAATGTTAGAAAATTCTAATGTGAAATTGTTGGTCGGACAGATGGTGACAGTTACCTCCTCACAAACAGCCGCTTCAAAAATTTCATACTTACTTCAAGGGTTTTTTTCAGTAGCTAACAAATTTTTAAACAAAAATAAAACGACCGCGCTTTTTTAAAAACTTTATTGGATACAAGACTTTGAACCAATAGAAGTGAAGAATGGCAAAACCACGGTGATTAGGTACCTGTACTTTACTTTCAACCAAGCCCATTTCTTTCATTGCACCTTTGAGTGCTTCTCGAAGTGTGGTGTACTCGACATCTTTAAAGCTGATACCGGGGAAGACGTCTTGTATCAAAGCATCGAATCGCTTGCAATCGGAGAAGGTAAGCTTGGATAACGTATTCAATCTTAACGCTTGTACCACTAAATTCTTCTCCTCCTCTTTGTCAACTAGAAGTAAATAAATAGAAAACAAAAATGTATAAACAAAATTATTATGATTTTTTCTCATTTAATTTTACTCCAAGATTCCCCTTTACACCTGACAGGTACACTGAAGTACAGTTACGCCTTTAGTCCATGGACTGAACCTAAAAAATGTGGGTTCATTTTAGGGAGAAAGCCTAGTATTGATTTTTCGCACCATTAAACATCCTAGTTTATTAAAAATGTGGTAGCTATCTGGTTAAATTGGTAGCTTTTGACTAAAAAGTTTTAATTTTATAGTTGAATGGACAAAAAAAACTAGCAGAACTTTGATACTGCCAAGCGGGTTTAATTCAACATAATTTCTCATGTCCTCAACAAATTGTATTGAAAATTTCAGAACTATTTTAGCTTCATAGTTGATAATCTTAATAACAAAAATTAAAAACTACTTACCTTTCTTGTCACCAGCCGATTCTTTGAAGGACGACTTGGTGTGTTGCAACAGGTTACCGCAACCTTTCAAAATCGTCTTCAATGCACGCAAACCCCAATCGTAATGTTGTTGGAATGATAGCAACTCTCTTTAATAAAGAAATAGTAATTTATTAATATCAATCGCCCTCGTCTTGCTTACCGGGCAAAAGCTTTTCCATCTGTACTATCGATCAAGGATTAAGAACTGTGAATCCGTGGCCGAGTCGTTAAGGTATTGAACTCAGAAGTGAGAGGTTCCGTGTTCAACGCCACCTCCAGGCTTTCGGTGGTGAAAATTGCTATTCACTGCTAATTCCATAGGGCTCCTTTGTAGGTGTTTCACAAGGAAGGCAGGACCCTCATTGATAACAGTTCTGTTGAACTGAATAGTCTATCCTGGGTAAAAATGAATACTAATAATAAGATCCAATGTTCTAATTTATAGTAGACGAATGAAACAATGATTGTAAACCGAAATCAAATTAGAAACAAACAAAAATTAAACCTATTTTTTATTATACCCTCTTTAGTTCAGAGACACAAAGACATATAGTATCCTGAGCTACCTTGTAGCACACAAACACCATTCAATGACCGAAAAGCTTCAATGTGACATTGTGATAGACAGACACCTAGAATGTACAGTGACACCTTTGAGATATGTAGTAAGCAGTTTTATTTTGATTTTTGATCGCCTCAAATAAATTACACTTTGTGATGTTTGAACAGAGACTCGCTGTGTCAAGTTCTCAACTATTAAAATCGTGGTCACTTACTTTGACAAGTTAAAGATGGCCACCAACTTTCTACCCAAACTTTTACCGTCTTTAAAACCTTCTGAGAAGAGCAGGACTTCTGCAATCAGCTCGTTGTTCGGCTTGGACATTACAACAGGTCTGAACAACTGTTTCAAGTTGTCCGGCAATTTCTGACGACCTCCGTAACCTTTACCGGCGGGATTCAGTGTTATGAAAATACCGGAGTTGGTATCCAACTCGATCTACAAAATGACAACAAACAAAAATTTCATTATGTGATTGAAACTACAGTTTTTTCGCTGTTTTCTAGTCATATAAAAAATAAAACTTGCCAATCAGAAAACCTTAAGTTATACAGTCATTCTTTTAATTTAGACCTATATATTAGGTCTGTGGTCAATCATGATAACGAAAAGCGCAAAGGTCGAGGTCGAGGTCAAAACTTTAACCTGTATTTGCTTGATTTCCCCAAAATTTATTTTTCGAAAATTCTCTCATGATATCTTCCAGTAATTCCAGAGCCGAATACAGAATTTAATTTTACCCCTGCTCAAATGTGTTACGTGATGTATTTCTATCTGCAATAACCTGCTTGAGAAGCAGAAGCATATTCGCCCCTGAATTCCAGTCTTTGACAAAACAGGCACATTAGCCTCTAACTATTAAGTTCAATAAAATGTCGATGTTTAGTACAATAACTTACATTTCTATCAAGCAATTCAATAGAGGGAACTTTGTTTTTGATGGCAGCCTGTATACTTTGAATCTGCATGGAGACAGCCGACAAGACAGCTTCCTCCAACCGATTGAATTCATCAAAACAACCCCAGGCTCCGCACTTGACCAAACCAATGAAGATACGACCCATCGATTTCACATCGATACCCTAAACCGAGGTAATGTAAACATAATTACTTTATCACACGAAATTAACACGGCACAATTTTGCGTTAATTAAAACCTCATCAGTTAATTTCCCGCGTAAATCCCCCCTACGTTAAATTAACAAATATCTAAATACGTTAACTATAAATACCACATTAAAATCCAAATTTCAAATTAATTAATTTTTCATCTCTTTGGATAAAATATTTTACTTTAGTTAGCAAGAAAAGCGACATAAATAAAACTGCATGCGTATTTTATTCAGTGATTTTTCATTTAATAGTTCTTTCTATTCTTAGGGCCCCATACCCATACGACGGAAAGGTATTCTATCGAATTGTTAAATAAATTGAACTGACGGGCAATTAAAGACCCGACCGCGTAAACGGAATGCAAATACTCCCCCTGTTGCTACCACACGGTCACAAACAAGGCAGTACATTACAATTAAGACCATTAATGCAATGATGCAATCTCAGGGTAACCACTACAAAAACTGGAAGCATAAATAAGGATTTTAAGTAGATCTTTCTATTATCTTCAAGGATATTTAGCCTCAGGCGACAAAAATCTTATGAAAAAATAGGAAGAATTAAGGAAAACAGCCACATTTTCAACTTTTTAAAAATCATTTTTAAGGGTTTCTAAGGCTTTTAAAGAAAGTGTGGTCACCCTGTATCTAAAAGGTATAACAAGACCAAGCAGAGCATGTTAACAACGTCTTGCTTGTCTTACCTCGTCACAGTTGAACACCAAAACTTGTCGACCAAACAATCCACCGAGAGCTTTGATACTTTCCGTTTTACCGGTACCGGCCGGACCGTACGGATTGCCTCCCAATCCCATTTTCATGCCCTGCGTTAGTGTGAGATAACATTTGTCGGTTAACGGCGTGTGCACGAGTTTCGAAGCGTTGCCCTGGTACTCGTATGTGTAATCGAAGTCTGCGTCCACCATCGTCATGTAACATTCGCCTGTTATTAGAGAGGTAATAAATACGCGTCTAGGATTTAGGAGATAATGCATTTTCTTTATACCTTATGTTTCTTAAATTTTTTATTTAGGATCGGCAAAATAATTTCATACAGTTGAATCTCCTACCCTCTATCTCGAACTTTCTCTATCTCGAACAGATATGTAATCCTTTGCGAGTTCGAGATTCCACCGTATTAGGAATAGTACTCAGATGGGAATTTATTTAAAAATTAAAAAAATGCTTAAGAAAAAAATGTTTAAGAAAACATAGAGGGGTGGTAAGAGAAAATACCTGATTGGACTAACTCAGAAATATTCGAACTTTCCACATGGTTGATTTAGTCTATACAACAACGTCTTAATATTTAATAGAGAGGCATCCATACCAGTTTTCTTCATGTTGAAGCGCAATTGTTTTTGCCAAATCCAGTCGGCCGTACTCCTCAAATTGTCTTTCTGTAGTTGATCAACGACGTCAATGAAATGAATTAGATCCAATATCAACGCTTTCAGCTTCAGTTCCAACACACTAGCCTCCACACCTTCGCCGCTGATGTTTGTGTTGGTGTAGCCTTCGAGTTGCGCTTCCAGTTCTTTTTTGAAAGTGTGTAGCTTGCCCGTGTTGATGGCTTGTTCGCATTTCTCTGTGAAAATCACGTACTCCGCCAAACAAAGTATCTTTAAAATTTAATCATAAAAATTGAAATATTGATGAATTTAGGAGAATACTTTTTAGGAAGCCCATCCCTTAATGTAATTAAGTCACGTACTCAGGTATATCTAAAACACAATATGAAAAATTGTGATGAGGATAAGGAGGTTTTGTATGAAAATGTCACAGATTTCCCGATGAAAGCCACATACTCTCCCAGATAAAATTTCTGTTAAAAAGAGAATTAAAAAAGTAAAATACATTGAAAAATTAAACGATATAATACAGTTCTTGCTTTCAATTAGCGGACACTCCAACAGCACAAAGCTTTTTTTCCACTTGTTTAAACTATTTATCTCGTCGTCGTTTGGACGTTGAAATGACGTAGCGTGTACTTATTACCTGCGATGGATATTTTGATGGATCGACATTGCCAGATTTCGATGACTTGATACATTCCACCAGTAATTTCTTTAGTGTGTCTTTCATTTCTTTAGCTAAGTCTGCTAACCAAATCTGTTTTTATGAAAAAGGTAAGAAATTAATCAATAAATTATGTTAAACTTACTCAATTTGGTCGAACTCGTAGCTACTCACTTGATCAACATGAAAAAGGAGTATCCTAAATCTCTAAACCTTCCACTTATCTAAAATAGTTTTTATAAACGCCTGCCTCATTATGGCAATCTCTTCCATACGTTTTACGCATACGCATATAGGATGACGTTATTGAAATTACTCCCTCTAGTGAGCGGTTCCTTCAAATACAAGAAAAGGGTTTATTATGGTGGTGGCTGAAAGAACTACCTCCTCCTTCACCTTGAAGTTATCCGAAGTATTTTGTAAACGCCCTGGTCATAAGCTACCCTACGACCCCTACATTTGAATTATAATCTAGTGTATGAACGTCATCGACGCACACTCAACGTTGCAGAAATTTCAATTTGAAAATCCTCCTCTATTAAACGGCCAATAATAATACAAGAGAAAGAAATGTTTAATATGATGGCTGAAATAGTCATTATTATACCTCAGCCTGACACCTAGGAGCTCTGCGACACATACATCCAAAAAGTGTAAAGTGTAAAGTTTCAAGAATATTTGGACGTTAAAGGGTTAAAATAGTTACAAAAGAAACGAACCTCAACTTCATCGGTTATCGTTACCGGGTTATTTAACGGAACCACTTCGCCGTCTAACGATTTCATAGCTACAATGTGTTGGTTTCCTTCGTCGAAATTCACATTGTGTATTCCAGCGAACAACTTCTTCAAATGTGTTTGAATGACGGTGGGATTGGTGGCTTGGCCCAGAATCTCCAACAGATCTTCGTCACCAATGAAGTAGAATCGAGGGAACAATGAACGTTTTTCCTGGATAAAAAAGAGAAAGAGAAAGCGAAAGTGAAAGAGACCCGTATGAGAAACACATCAAACTTCTGAGTTCATTCAAATGTATGACAGAAAATCTGACGCATGTTGAATTTGGGTTTCGGCTAGGATAAGGGTTAAGGTTAATTTACAAAAGATCAGTAACAGTGGAAAGTATAATGAGGATTTATACTACTTAAAGAAAGTAGTTTTGGCATTATTTTTATCGTCGTCCCGTCAATGACTGCAAAAACAGAATGCTACTGTACATTCAAAGGAGTTACTAAACTAATTCATCATAGTCTCGACTTTCAAATAAGAAAAAAATTCGAAAAGGAACTCTCGGGATGAAATAAATAAAGAACAATAGAACGGCATACAGTAAGAGATGTAATTTTTTCATTTTTTCATTTTTTCATTTTTCGTATGTATACAGTTGACTCTTTATAATCCGAACGTCCACAAGGACCAAAAAAATGCGTTCGAATTATATAGAGAATTAGAAATAAAGAGATTAAATTTAGGTATTTGCTGCTTAAAGAAAACGCGTTCGAAATAGAGAGAGTTCGAAATATAGTAAGTAAATGTAGGAGGCTTGAATTACAGAGATAAAAGAGATTAAAGATACTGTATAATCAAAAGTTACTTTCACTCACCTCGAGGAATTCATTCAGAGACTTTTGACATCGTTGCAATTGATCCAACATCGTCAACAACAGATTACGAACACCGGGACGTGAGACAATTGATACACAACGGTTGTCCTTCTCTATATCGAACATGATGGTCCTAAAACAAACCAATGAAAACATGTTCTACTAAAACCTACTCTCAACTAGGGAGAGCCCTCAAAAGCCCGACTTAAATAGGGTTAACTTTCTACGAAATTCTCTATATCAAACATGATGGTCCTAAAACAAACCAATGAAAACATGACTAAAACCTACTCTCAACTAGGGAGTGCCCTCAAAAGCCCGACGTGAATAGGGTTAACTCTCTACAATAGCAGGATGTTTGTTTATAACTGTTGAGCCTACCCCCATTCTTTGAAGTAAACTTTTTTTCAAATTGGCTGATTTATTAAGTTAAGTGACTAATGAGGCTAAACCATAGCATACAGAAAACTATTGAATCTGAACCATCTGACTTAATCAGTTTCCACTTGTTATTACTGTACAGGAATTCCCTGTATATCTTTCCTTGTATATCTGATTTTATCAAAAAAATATCGGCAAACTTTTTTTTGATAGGGTAAATTGTTTCAAAACATGTGACAGTTTCTTAAGCATTTCTTGAAGAAACTTTTCACCGAAGTTTAGATAAGCTGTGCTAGACAGTGTATTATAGTGATATTATATCGAACCACAATTAATTATAAAGTAGTCTGCACAAAGATTCCATAGTTTTAGCTGAACCCTTTATAGTTGAAAAATCCCAGTATCCTTACCTGAAATCGTCATCTACTCTTCTGAATCGATCTTGTTCGCGCGGCAACGCACCTCTACCGAATATCGGTTCCAAGTAAACCCATTTGCGTTGGATTTGGTTGAGATTGTGCAGGTACTCGTCTAGGTCAGCTAGACGCGTTTCCCAGATGGTGGCCTTGTCGATGAAACCTTGATAATAGGGTGAATCTTTCAGCGATTGTAGTAGACACTGGTTATCGCCAACCTGAAACAATATCACATTCATTAACATCATTATCTCTATCAATCATGAAATTCACAAACTAAAGATATAAAATCATTAGACTGCAGCAAGCGCTAGTGCCACGCAGTATATTAAAGAAGGCATTTTGTTTGTGTATGTCTCCGTAATTTTTGTTGCGCACAATTAAGTTAATTATATTAAGGCTAGAATTTTAAGCGGTGACTAAAAAGAAGGTGGAGTGATATGTGATGATTACTATTTCATTTTCAAAATATGTATTATGCTCAGGAAAAGAATATTTCAAGTGAATAAATGAACAAGCAAGAAAAAGGGATGATTATTGGTTATGTTGATATTATAATCAAAATACCAACACAGTGCAAAATGATGGATTGGTCAAAGTATTTTTGTACTGTCCTGTCGTGCCAAGCAGTAACTCAACTTTTCCTTGGAAAATAGTACCCGAATAAGAACAGGATCAAATTTGGATCATTGCAAATTTTAGGCTTACATGGGGGACCAAGTGCAAATGTTGGAAATTCATGTATAAAAACTTTCAAGATTTACAATATTTACAATACCTGATTAAATAATTCTCTCCAATCCTTGATTAGCTGCATTTCTTTCTTATTGGTGTCGATGTATGCGGTGAGTGTGAATACGGCTCCAGCGCCCCACAAATCCAACTCTTTCAATGCTTCGCGTATTGTTACTTCGCCTTGAGCTCGGCTATTCAATTCCTGGCAACAAATAATTGAAGGTAAATTAATCATTAATAGAGGAAATTTACAGAGTTTAATAAAAATTCAACAACCATGATTTTGGATGCTCCGAAAGAAAACAACTGAATAACTCAAGACAAGTTTCAGGGTTACCTATCCCTAATACACATCACGCATTATCTTTTTCGTACCGCCATTAGCGTTTTCACTTGTTTTCAAATCTCAGTATAAGGACAACAACTAGCGTTTTTAATATGATGAGAGCCACTGAAAAATAAAAGAGCTAGTTCAAAATCTTTCAATACATCACTAAACGTTTATTTTATTTACTTTAACCAACACATACGTACCTTGAGTTCGTCACGGCGAACGATAATTTGTTCAGTGGTTCAAAAACATCCAAAACATCGCTATACGCTTATTTACTTTAACCTAACACCTACGTACCTTGAGCTCGTCACGTTGAGCGATAATTTGTTCAGCAGCATTGAGTACATCGCTGAACGTAAGCTTCTCCAAAGTTGTACCTTTGGGCATTTTCACCATACGGAACAACTCCATCCAATGGTCCGTCGATAACGGCTCACCTCTCACGTATTTCAAAACCGGCATCAAATTCTACAAATAAAATAAATAAAAACAAGTACTACATTGGAATCTCTATAAAGCGGACACACCTATTAAGCGAACAGTGTGTTGTACCGTGGATCCACAGCTGAGTATCTTCTCTGAGAAGAGAAGAGAGGTGTAGTGGCACAACTCGTTGAAGAAGAAATAGGGTAACAGTGTTGACGAGCGGATCGGTTCATTTAAGGTCAAAATCTCTAGACACATAGATAGCTGCATAAAGAGAGCACCATTTTTTAGCAACAATGGTGTCTGCTTTGCAGGGGTCCCTCAGTAGTAAGAAGTTAATCTTCTAGGTTTAAGGTGACCCTAAGGCTCCCCTTATTATCGCTACTAACTTACGGCAGGGTGTAAGTGTATCTATGTCTAGAATAGCTTGAGTTAACACCCTAAAAAATTATCAAAACGCCGTCGTTCTTACCTTGTACACATCCAAGTCTTTTTGTATTTTCAACGTCATAACGTTTGGTTCTGTCTTCTTTATCATGTCCATCCAAGTACCCAACAAATCGTCAAACTTACCAGTCTGTGACCTAAAAAGTAACAATGGATATATGACATAGTAATATACATGACAGGCATTCAACGTCAATTCAACGTCCATGTGCTTGTTGGGAGGGGAGAAAGGAAGTGTGTCAGTGACAGATTGGCTTCCTCAGCTAATTATAAAAACCTTTGATGTTCACATTTTCTGTGGGAGAGAAGAAGGGGCGGTGGG
>JAUKWF010000570.1:0-11491 GCA_032356525.1 Eutonina indicans
TTATGTGCAAATTTTAGTTTTATCATTATTTTAGGTATGTCCCTGGACATGTTGGACATACCCTGGGTCCGCCCCTGGAGGTAAGTAAAAACGAAAGTCTTCAATTTTAAGAATTTCGTTCAGGTTAGAACTTTTTAATAACAGTTTACTCTCCTCCTGTAGTTGAGCCTCACCTCTGAATCCGTGACTGTCTCTAAGACTGCCCGTGTATTGTCTCAACTACCTCGGTGCCGGATATACCGCTGTTTCCCATAGAAACAAAAGTCACTGCAGTGATGTCCAGCTTTTTACAAAGTTATTTTAAATCGTTAGTTTACCTAATTCAGTAAACTTTGTAAACATGGAATACCTATGCAGGATTAAGTTATTTTACCTAATTATGGATTTGCTTAGTTTACCTATCTTAAGGGTACTAATTTTTGCGAGAACTAATTTTCGCGAGATTTTTTTCAGCAAAAATAATTAATTTTCGCGAGAACTAATTTTTGCGAAGCGACTAAGTCAAGATATTTTGCGAGAATTAATTTTCGCGAGTTGATAATTTTAAAGAAAGAAAAGTACGTCTAACTGTTCGTATTTGTGATAATATGGATGAATTAAAAAAAAATAGAAAAAAGTCAGGAATCTTAATTTTCGCGAGAATTAATTTTCGCGAATTTTGCGAGTTTACATATTTTCATAATTTTCGCGGAATTTAAATTTCGCGATTTTGTTGATGTTGGTATAATCTTTTGCTGTTAAATGTTATTTACGTAATCTTCTTTATGTAACATCAAAGAAATTTCATTCAATCGTTACATTTTTGTGTGTTCGTCAGTACGCTAAATACAAATATGCTCGCATTGTAAAGATAATTTTCACCATTGAGGGCTGGAAAAGCTGGAAAAGTAGATTTACAAATTAAATTGTTCTTAAAAATGAATCCATTTTAAGGCAATCTAGGGGCTTCAGCAGTCAAAAATTTTCAGTCCCTTGTGATTGAAATCTTTATTTTTATTCTCTTGTTTGTAACCCCTTTAAAAAAAATTAAACATTTCAAACTTATGGTTTTTTAGTCATTTTCAGAAATATTATTTGTTGTGTAATTCAGTTATAAAATCAGGGCCGGCAAAACTGGGCCATGGCCATATTTATAGTGTAGCATAAAACTTCTGTAATTTGGTATATTTCTACAGATGTTTGATAAAGTTTAAATGAACGTCTTTGGTTTTGGATTTGATTTTGTTTAGGTGCTTAGTTTTTGTAAACTAGTAAATAATCGTAGGTCTTAGTGTCTTACACATCATGATAAAAGTCAAATTAATGATTTCCTAATTTAGGTATAAATTTGGGGTGTGTTTAAGCTAATCTAGAGAACTAAAATTTAAAAAAATCTTCTGGATCGTCGGCCCCAAACAAAGTTAGTCACCAAATACAGGTGGCCCCCCTCACTTTTTTGCCAAAAAAAATAAATTTTAAAATATTCATAGTTATTTTGATAAAACTCATACTTGTGAGTATATAATTTCCTACTTTATGTGTAAATTTGGGGTGTGTTTAAGCTAATCTAGCGATATATAGACCCCGATTTTTTTTTGTCCCCTCGGCCCCAACCATGGTGGGGCCTCTTTAGATACTAAATATTTTAAACCCTGAAAGTGAAAGAATAAAAACAAAATAACGACAGTAAAAGGATTCATAACTAAACACTACTTTTGATCGTTGGAGACATTGGAATTGATACCTTAAGGGAAGAAATTTTGGCGGATTTAGATAAAATCCGGCAAATTAAATTCCCGCCAAAATTAGTTTTTTCCTCCATCAACCAAGTTCAGTTTTATAGCCATTCACCAATTAAATTTCCGCCAAATTTTATTTATTTAGTCACCCGCCAAATTTATTATCTTTTACCAGCTACCAAATTATTTTTTTCAATTTTTTCAATGTAATTTTGCAATAACCTGTATAGAATTAAAAAAAAACATCAAACTTTGTCACATATAATAGCTGCAAATGGATAATTGGCATTATATTTTCCGCCGTCCACGGAATTTAGTATTTTTCGTAATCTGCCAAATTTAATTTATTCCGCCAAATCCGCCAAAATTTATTCCCTGTGGCATTTTAAATTTTTACTTTAACCCACAAACATTATGCGTAACATGGAGGAGGATAATTTACACTTGTTGTGATATCTTCAATGGGGCCATTCATAAAGTACATACGCTCGGAGAGGAAACTTGTTGTGATATCTCTATGGGGCCATTCATAAAGTACATACGCTCGAAGAGGGGGGTGGGGGGGGGTACTCCAAAAGCATACGAAAGCGTACAAGGGGAGGGGGAGGGTGTTCATGGAGCGTACGTACACCCATTATTCTTTTTATCAGCGGCATCATTTTTTCAAATAATCAATATTATATGTTTTATACTCAACAATTAAGTTTTATAAACACTCTTCTGTTAAATATATATATTGAGTCATCCATTGCTTTTATTCGATAAAAACGATCCTCTTTATAAAATATATACTAAAGTAGCTATTTTCAAATATCGATTTTTAGGGTTGATATGCTTACTCGAGAGGGGCGCTACATCGAGAAGAGTGGTAATTAAGAATTGACATTGGATATTTTTCTTTCATTTGACGTCACGTTGGTTTCTAGACATAATAACAATACCAATATTGAGTGACTTTCAAAACTGAAAGTACAAAAAAAAACAATAGAGTGTGGTTACAAAGAATGACAATAATAAAAAATATCACAATCTAGTACTAAACAATCTAATCACAATAAAACGCTAACTGTCCTATATAGTGAGGGAAATTCTGTAACTTTCGTTTTTGTATTAACTGGTTGGTAATGGTTTTGCAAACGTTAATTAGAAAAGGATAGAAGCTGCAAACTACATAACATACATGTTGTCAACGATGAAAGATACAAAGATACATCTAATCACAATAAAACGCTAACTGTCCTATATAGTGAGGGAAATTATGTAACTTTCGTTTTTGTATTAACTGGTTGGTAATGGTTTTGCAAACGTTAATTAGAAAAGGATAGAAGTTGCAAACTACATAACATACATGTTGTCAACGATGAAAGATACTAACAACATATCAGCAACCAATATAAATGGTCCGAAATGTGTATTTCCTATCGCATACAAAGCGTTTTGTTGTACGCTTTTAGTAGCTGTATCTTTCACTGCTGTCGTGGCAAACAGCTTTTTTTGTTTTGCTGTTTACTGCAAACGCTCCCTCCAGAAGAAATCAATGGTGCTTATTGTTAGCTTATCTGTCAGCGACCTTATCATTAGTCTTTTACTTCCATTTCTGGAAATTGTGTTTACATGTTATTATCCAAGCTGGCCGCTTCAAACTTTCGGAGAATACTTATACAACAGTGCATGGATGTTTTCAATCGTCGCGCCTTTTACAACTGTCACAGCTATTACCGTAGAAAGATATCTAGCAATAACCAAACCTGGAATTTATAAGAGATACTGGACGAATAAACTGGTGAAGTATGTTACCGTCTTGATATGGATTTATGTTATTGTCTTTACCTTGGTCGTTGCGTGTGTTTTGAAACCAGTGAAAGATGACCCACTGGTATATCATTGGAATGTAAACCATCCATTGTACTATTTTTTCATTTGGTTCCATTTATCGATTCCCATGGTAATAATACCCATATTATACTCTAGTATTTTTCACGAAGTGAAACAATCACGACAGAATTTAAAAAAGTACAAGAACTCGCAGATTCACAATTCAAAACATGATGAAGATGAAGTAAGACATGCATCAACAATTGCGCGAGTTGTTTTCTATTTGTATCTGATATGGTTACCAGTGCTTATTCTGGAGACCGTCTACAACTCGCTTAACACTGACTGTGTGGTAACAAAGGCAGATATAATGAGTACAGTTCTTACTTCCAGTAACTGCTGTATCAATCCATTTCTGTATCAATCCAGAGACGCTGAGATAAAACAATTCAGACAAGAAGTTGTAACTAGAATACGAAATGCTTTGAAGATAAAACGCACAGGTTATACAACGATCAATGGGGACAATGAAAAAGAACCGGCAGGAATAAAACAGACACCTTGCTAAAAACATTATCCACTGTAATACACAGTACAGATGCATATACAGGGTGAACGAAAAAAAACGACAAAAAATCCAAACATAAAAAATCATTTAATTTATTCTAACAACGATAAATCACCCGTGTATGATTTTCAATTCATACACGGGTGATTTGGAGTGTTCACACCCGTGGGAGTTGGCGCACTTTCACACGGGTGAAAAAGCGTGTAAAATGATCAAATCACCCGTGTATTTTGGCGGGTTCCCACGCGTGTAAATTGAAAAAATTCCTGTGTATACTGCAGTTTTTTATTTGTACGGTTTAATTTGTTTTATTCTTTATTGACCTGTGCCATAGAGAATACTTCTTTTTAGATTTATAATTACAGTATTAAATGTTTATTATAATCATGCTCAACGACCGTAGCAAATAGTTAATTTAAAAAGTGATTAAATTTCGATTGTTTTCTTATGACCAATAGAAGTCGTCGGTGGTATTCGTCAATATTGTGTTATCCAATCAGAAACCATGAGATCATCAGTTATACTTTTCGTAAAATAGTTGTTTTAGCATAAATTAAATGATTTTTATGTTATGATTTTGTTTTCCAGTTTTTCCCGTTCACCTTGTATAGGGGACCACTGCTCATTCTGTTCAAGCAGAGGTAAAATTAAGAGTGAAGTGTTTATTATAACTATTTCTTTGTTATTGCAGATAGAAATATTTCACTTCCACAGATTTCCCTCAGATACAGATTCAAATTTTACCCCTTGGTAGAGCAGCATTGCATAGTGCCAGGCTTTGGATCCGGCCTTGAGTGAGGATATAAACATTGGTTTTCAAATATAAATCTGAAAAGAAGTATTCTCTATGGAACAAGTCAATAAAGAATAAGACAAATTAAACCGTACAAATAAAAGACTGCAGTATAAACTCGTTGTTAGAATAAATTAAATGATTTTCATGTTTGGATTATTTGTCCGGTTTTTTCCGTTCACCCTGTATATACTTTAATCATAACTTCCTTATGCAAATTAGTTAATGTTTTCGCAAGGAAAATTGAGTTTGAAATAACTTCCAAAATACTCTTTTTAACCACATAAAAGCAAAAATTTCTAGGGGCCCTAACACCCTAGGGACAAAAAAACCAAGCAAAAAAAATCAGTTAATTTATTTTAACAGCGAGTTTGTACTGCAGTTTTCTATTTGTAGGGTTTGATTTGTCTTATTCTTTGTTGTCTTATTCCATAGGGAATATTTCTTTTCAGATTTATAATTACAATCATAAATGTTTATTATAATCATGCTCAACGACCGTAGCAAATAGCTAATCTAAAAGGTGATTAAATTTCGATTGTTTTCTTCTAACCAATATAAGTCGTCGGTAATATTCGTCATTATTGTGTTATCCAATCAGAAGCCATGACATCATCAGTCATATTTTTAAAATAGTCGTTTTAGCATAAATTAAATGATTTTTATGTTATGATTTTTTGTCCATTGTTTCCGTTCACCCTGTATAAGACAGATTAAGAACTGTTATAACCAGATGGAATCAGGAATTGGTTTTGTTTTTTGGCTTAGAGGGCTCTAATTGTACATTCATCCACTCAAGGCCCGTTAAGGCTAGCTGCAGATTATTTGCGACTTTTCTATTCTATTTCCTGTTCATTAAGGAGGAGGTCAAAATAGGAAGATTTAATTAAGTTATTTAGATTTGAAATGAAATATTATTATTATTTAGACGATTTGGAATATATAAAAAATCATAAGAAAGCTAGGCTTAAATTGTACTGTTTGTTATCACTTTATTCTTTTTATATATATGTAGATAAGAAATGAAATACATTCCCATGGTGATGTCACCGTGTTCGCACAGACCGTTTATCAAATTAGTTTACCGCGCTGACCGCGCGATCTACTAAAATGTACGCGCGGGCGAACTTGAAAAATACCTATTTTGGTCCGAAATATACACCACTTTTAAAAATTCCTAAATCCGCCCCTGACTAGCATCTATGCATACTTTAATCGGAGAAATTTTAGCGAGACTAATTTTAGCTAGCGTTTTAGCGAGTTTTTCGCTAAAATAAATCCAGTTGGGTTTTTCTATTTTCATATATTTTTATATATTTTTGATTTTTGATTTTCGTTTACCACTTAAACGAAGAAATGACAAAACACTGAATATTTGGCGTTCATAACCCTTCTGACAGTAACAATAAATCGATGCGAAATTTTTCGAAGCCATCATTCGCGAAAATTAATTCACGCGAAATTTCTGATATAGGGGTTTGCTAAAAAATATATAAAAAATATCAAGATTATCTGACTCGCCAATATACACTAAAATTAGTCTCGCTAAAATTTATCCGATTAAAGTAGTCATCAAAATTTGACAATAGTCTGGGTACTACCTTAAGGGAAGAAATTTTGGCGGAAAGAAAATTTGGTGGATTTGGCGGAATTTAATTTGGCGGATGACGAAATAAATTTTATTTGGCGGATTTTAGCTAAATCCGCCAAATCCGCCAAAATTTCTTCCCTTAAGGGTAGGTAGAGGTGAACTATGTTAGACCTTTACCAATTTGTAAGTTACTGTTTTGAAATTATAATTGGTGCACTTTCAAGTTATGGTTTTCTTTCTATATACAGGAAAAAAATTCGAAATGGGATCTCACGGTAAAAATGTTCTCACGGGTAATAATTTTTATCGTTTTTCCGTCAGTTTTCATAATTTTTGCCGTAAGCTTTTCTTTTTTTATCCAAAACTCACGGCAAAAACGATAAAAATCACTTGTGGGATTTCAAAAATTTTCCTGATAGGTTTAGGGTCATCATCGATTCGCTTTTTGATTTTCTTTTCTACTGAAAAAAAAGAAGCAATTATAACAGGTCAAAATATGGGTTAAACATTTGACTAATCAAAAACAATAATAAATGTAAAAAAGTAGTTATATTATCTTTTAGTGTGATTCGATTTTAATTATTTACAAGCAAGTAAAAATATTTATATTTTAAAAACAAACTTATACATAAATTTTATATTTTATTTAAACCGTTAAAAATGTCAAGCTCTTATACGATAGCACCAACTTAAAGATTTACAGTGTAGTCCACTACGTAGAAAAACACGAATGATGTCACCAAATACACAACGTATTTCATGTAAGATAACATAAAGGGCTTTCCCTCCATGACGGTGTTGTGGATTTTTTTAGCTCTTTCTGTATGTCTACATATACTTGACATATAATTTTAAAATATATAGGATAGACATCAATTGGGTGACATCATTCGTGAATGGGCCCAGAATATTTCTGTACCGCACTGCACAAAAAAGCGTCGAGATATGTTGGTCACTTTTCTCAGATTAGGTACTTTAACCTGTATGACTATCAAACAATAATGGTCTACACTCAAACCTTGTAATTGTACTGTAACATCAGAAACTTTCACCAGAAAATATATTTTCACGATTTTGTTTTTTTCACTGATTGACATTCAAGTTTCCTTTGACTGTTCATTCAGCTGTACTAGGAGTTATTACCTGGACACCATTTTTAAAAAGGCTGTACGGCTAAATTCTCACTTTTGATTGGTTTCGATGTTTTTCGCGGGAAAATGCATCTGTACAAACCCGTACTGACTGCTTAGAAATGTAAACAAAAGAAAACACAATAAAAAAGAATGATGGCTTTGTATTAACGGTAATACAAAGCCCGAGGTTGAAAGTGATTAGACAGAGGGCTTTGTATTAGCCTAGTAAACAGATGAGCAAACAGTCAGTATGGGTTTTGTTCAGATGGCCTTGTAATGTCCCGCAAAAAAAAACATCTAAACCAATCAAAAACACGGATTTAGCCATACCATACATTCTGCAGAGGCCACCGAAAACTGAAATAAACAAATTCCCTTCAAACACATCGTAAAAGTTTCGTTCAGTTCAAAGTTCTAAGCATACATGTAGTTAGTAAAAATAACAAAAGCAAAAATAAAAACAAACTAGTGTCTCTAACAAAACACTATTATCATTTCTAAAAAACAGAATTGTATTTCCCAAACCAAAAACTGTGACACTTTTTCACACTTGAATATTTTCCTTTTAATTACCATAACAAATAAAATCAGAAAAAAAATACTTAAAATTAGTCAATAACTTACAATTTTTCTACCTTACTTGTATTTTGTATTATGCAGACTCATATCTAGGACAGAATTTGTGAGCTAACATACAGGGTTTATCAACAACAAAAAAAAGAAAAACAAAACATTCTTTTGTTTAGACTTTCACTTTTTTTGATAAACCCTATACATATGCCTCATTACCAAACGCTAGAGATGAGTAGAACTTTTAAATCTGGATCACGCAATTCGTAATGGTATTAATCAGAGGCGGATCCAGCTTAAAATGAAGGGTTCGCCAACGTAAGAGAATTGGCTTTGCGTAGCCTCCTTTTAAATACAATACTTATGTCATATCATAATGGAGAAATCACTAGTAACCGAAGACGAAAACGTTTAAACTGAATCGAGTTTTCAACGGATGTCAATTCAATTTATTCGGCTGATACTGAGTTTCCACTTCTATCGCGCTCAGAAAAGCCTGGTGACGAGTGCCTTTTTTTCAAAAAATACCGATTTTTGGCCCAACTTGGACCCCCCGCAGAGTTCAAAATACAAGTAAGGTAGAAAAAAAGAATTATTGAAACCGAACGGCATACATTTGAACGTATGAATAAAATTTGAGGACCATCAATAAAGCAATCGCACGGTTAACAATGAAGGGGCGATACGTCTTGTTCTTAGACTTTATTCTATTGTTATATAGAATGGGTAGGAAACTGAAACTGTTAATTTCCAGGGTACGTGCTTTATGTAATGGGCCTTTTTACCACATACTTAAATGTTCGATCAGTTGAGTTCGTAATACTTATGACTAACAGGATCGTAATAACAATTGAGTATAGGATCGAACATGAGGTCCAACAATTCTTCATTATCCTCGCCTCTCTTATGAAATGGACCACCAATTTCATTATTGTTTTCATCGTACCTGAAACAAGATATTATTATTCTTTATACAGTGTGGCCGGAATAACAGTATCAACTTTCATTACAAAATTCGATATATATGGCAATTTTATTTGTCTTCCCGGAGAGTTTATTGACGTCAATTTCAAAATCAAATTTCAAAATTAATTTATATTTGTAAATTAAAATATGCGAGTCGGGGCAACGAGTTTGATAAGAAACAGTATCCCCAGAAGCTTCATTTTTATATTTGATTTAAGAAAAAAGATAAACTGTCACTCTGTGTAGAAGGTGTGGCTAATAGTTAATAGAAAATCTTACTAAAGTTATGGAAAGAGTATAGTATTTTTATTTTATTTTTCGCGAGAATTAATTTTCGCGAATTTCGCGAGTTTTCAATTTTCATAATTTTCGCGGGAATTAAATTTCGCGATTTTGCGAAAAGCTCGCGAATTTCGCAAAATTTAATTCCCGCGAAAATTAATACCCTTAAGGTACCTTGCTTGTTCACCAACGTGAGGTGTAGCTGGAATCGTGGCTGATAAATCTAACGTTGAACTGATACTTTGAATCTCGTCCTGATAACTACAGATTGAAAAAAAACATGAAAAATATTATTTAATAAAAAGCTAGTACGGTGGCGACTCATTGATTCATGCAAAACCAGCATTTCGCAAAATCAAAGCAGTTGGTCACAACCTCTTTATTCATTGCATTCTACCAAAAGTACAATTATAAATAATATATTTAGTTGTGTCACTAGATTCTGATTTTAAATCTCTAAAAAATGCTCTTTAAAATTATCCCCTTGTATAATATATTTGGTATCACCTGTCTCAAGACGGGTGCAAATGCGTCCAACAATTTATCCAACAAAGTAAATTTTTGATGTTGGACGAAATGTTCGATACATTTGAAAGTTTTGAAATTTACGAAAAAAGAAACAAAGAAGAAAATCGTTTTGGACGATGTTGGGTGAAGTTTAAACTCGGTCATCCAACTTTGGCGGCGAGATCAAAGAAGTTGGATTTGCTACTTTTGTGTTGGATGCATTTTATTAAAGAGTCAAATTTTATCCAACATTTGGTCATTTGCCTGCGAGACATCAGAAACGTTGGATGAATTTGCGCAACAAAGTTCAAACTTTTTCCACATTCGAAATTTGATCAAAATCTTATCCAATATCATCCAAAATTTAAATCAAAATATTGGAAGAAATGTTAAGGCGGACGCAAATGTGTCCAACATTTCATCCAACATTTTGATTAAAGTGTTGGATGGTGTTGGATAAGATTCTGATCGAATATCGAATGTTTGAATTTGAGCAGTTCATCCAAAACGCTTCAACCAACTTTCATTTGACGCATAGGAATTTGACTCAAATGCATCCAACACAAAAGTAGCGAATCCCATTTTCAACTTTCTTTTGATCTAGCCGCAAATGTTGGATGAAAAGTTTGACCGAGTTTAAACTTCACCCAACATCATCCAACACGAATTATTTTTTATTATTATTTATTTTCTTTTTTCGTAAATTTTGAAACCTCTCAACATTTCGTCCTACATTTTAAAAATTTATAATGTTGGATGAAATGTTGGACGCATTCGAGTCCGCCCGCTTTCAGCGTGTAGTTTTACAAAGGCGTTGTTAGAGTATTTTTCACCAATTCAGTGGAAATAAGGATAGGTTCAAAAGCAACAAATAACTTTGAAATATACAGATTTTACTAACCGATAATTCCGGAATCGTTTCGGAGGAAGATCTGTATAAGTTGTATCATCACTACAATCCGATAAACAATCACTTTCACTTTCCATGTCTTTACTCTGAACGATCAACGATCCCAGTTGTTCTTTTAAACGTTGACGCAACGCCATCTGTGGCGATTTCATTTTATCTAACGTGTTGGTCATCGCCACCGACAAGTTGGCAGCATCCTGCGAATTTCGAAGCCATGACATTGAATCGGAATCGCAAGAATCGTGCATGACAAATGATGACGGAATGACACTTATTACTTCGCTCGTTTTTTCTTCGGAGCTGGTTTCCGTTGATTCGCTTGAAATTTTTATTGGTTCGGCTTCATCCGTAACAATATCATCAGAAGGGAGTTCTACAAGTTCAACTTGACGATCGGTCGATGATGACGACGATGTCGTTTTAAATTCTTTTGGTATAACCAACATAGAAGTCGATTCGGAATATTCCCAACTCAACTCAACATCACCGACGCCATCTGCATTTGGTTTTGTGAAGGTTTCATTATTATTTCTATCAACAACCGACTGTCCTACTAGATTAGTACTTTGGTTCGTTTTGATATTTGTTTCAACGTTCGATTCATCACGTGTGCTGCTACTATTGACATTCGAAACATC
>JAUKWF010000571.1:0-10172 GCA_032356525.1 Eutonina indicans
GTGTAACAGAATAAGTAGTTACAAAACACTTTGTCAATTATAACCATTGGAAAAAACTGTTTTACCTAACGATGTAATCTTCATTTCTTTCACATGCAAATCAGGTGATAATTTTGAATTCCCTTCCAGAGTTTGAAATGAATTACATTTTTCCATTCTGACGTCATTGGTGACATTTGGGTAGAGAATTTGAATATCTGAAACCACGCTGCCTTTTCTGAAAATTAAAAAAAACACGTTTAATAGTACGAAAATGCGGTTTCATGCCAGTACAGATAAGTTGTTGCTCTAAGATGTCTTCTTTGTGAAAAACTAGTAAGGGATTTCATAGTCATACCCTGTTCGCACATGTTAACCTTTAAATTTCAACTGTTTTTTCCTTTATCACATTTAATCTGAAGTTTCATCAGAATTTGATGACGTCACCAGATTTTATAAGTTATTAACTGAAACCACCAATGATAACTTGCCTATAAAATGCAAATATTTGACAGTTGAATAACTTTTGATCAATAACGCTTACATCAACAAAACTTTGTGAGAACACTTGACATGAAATTGTGAGCTTACAACTATAATGAGTATTTTTACTCGCAAGGGATCTAAAAAATCTGTTCAAGATGGAGAAAGTGCGAGATAAATAGATAAGAATAGCCTAGAGAGTATACAAATGTCCAAGTTTTTTTCGAGATAGAGAGAAGTTCGGGATAGAGGGTAGTCGAGATAGAGAGATTCCACTGTATACAGTTGTGGATGAAGACTTTGTGATGTGATTGAAATATCTATTAACAAATCATTTAAAAAGTGTCTAAATATATTCAACTAACCTGAATTTCAATACTCGAACCGTGGGTTTGCTTCCGTTTTCCAACGGTAATGTGTTTTCCATTTCTTTAACCAACTTCTGTTCAAGGTCCTTATATAATTTTGTAGTGACGTCACTCAATCGCTCGTCCCATTTTCTATCCATACGCACTTCAATTTCAGCAGAAGCAACGTCTAAATCAAACAATTTCTCATTTAATACTAATTGTGTTGAGAAAATCAAGGAAAATTAAAAGAACAATAAAATACTAGTCTAAAGGTGAGTGAATTGCAAAAAAAATAACATAATTGTCTGTTCTTAAATCACAGTTTGCTCTTTTGGTTATATGTTTCTTCATCTGTAAATACACCTCTTTTCAACGACAGTATACTCACCAATAAATTGCACATTCACAACTTCGGACAGAATTTCTCTTTCAAATATTCCAAAAAGTTTGATTCCAAATTGATAGAAACCTTGGTCGTTGTGCGTAGTTTTGAATTTTGAAAATCTTCGACGAGAAGGGTCGTTGTTTTTGTTCAACAAATCTTGGATATCTGGCAAAAGCGGTTCTCTTGGAAATGAAGGCACGCGTTTTTCTTTCGTTTCTTCTTCGGGATTAGGTGTAAAACGCGAGACGCCATTTTTCAGTAAAAATACTGAGCTGTCAGGGAGTGGGATTTTACTGTGGATGCGACCTTCTGATATAAGAAGGTTACCACCAGTTTTACTAGCGTATGTAGCTTTTGGTTGATTTGTAAATTTCGGTAATATGCTGGCAACTAAAACGAGGTAATACAAATCAAAAAAATCAGGAGATAATTGCAAACATTATTTACAGCAGGACGCGGGCGCTGTTTAGGACACTGAATCTTGGAATTGTCATAAAGTAATCATACCTTTTAAGGTGTTCAACTGTAGAGACTTTGACATAATCTTTTTCTCGCGTAGCAGTTCATTCTCAATAACACATTGATATCTACCAAGCTGTTCGAATGACGTAATTCTTATCCCCGGAACCTCGTATTCAAACAATCCATTCCCTACATAATTTCCTTGTTCCATTTTCATTGGTTCTTGTGAGAAACTGATCTTTACAGTACCGTTGAATAACAAGAAGGCGTGATTGGTTAGGTCGGTAGCTGAATGATATTTGCAACCAATCACGTCAACTCTTTCGTCAGACACATTCCATTTCGGCGGGGATTCGAACACAGCCTCCATTTCTACGAAAAGGACAAAAGAGATCCTGATTAATGGAGAAAATTTCGAATGAATTTAAATTTCTGCCATGTCTTGTTTAAGCGCTATTTCATGTGAACGTTGCACGCAAAAAAAGCTTGCTTGGTAATTGATGACTTCCCCAATCTAATTTTGCAATTTTTTTTTACAATTTCTATCTTATAAAACATCAAAGTTTTGTTTTAGAAACTGCAAATTTAATTTTTGAAGTGAATATTTTGAAGTTGTTATAAACAAGCAAAATACACTTTGCATGAGATTGAGAAACTAATATGATATCTTATAAATTAATTACTAAGACTGTACACTATTACCTTCTAATGAAATGACAACAGGTGTAGATAATTGTATTGGATTTCCTGGTAGATCAATCACACATTTATAACTTCCATTGTTTTCAGGTGTCAAAGGATCAAAGACTAAATCCTTGAATATCAAAACTCCACTTATATTATTTGCTGTTTGTATTTCTGCTTGTGCAAAGAATTTTTCGTCTTTCAACCAGTACGCGTTAAATCCTTTCCTGAAAGAGGACTGGAAACGACAGCCTTTGATACGGAATGCTGTACCGACAGGCAGGGTAGCGTTGTCCAAACTTGGTTCGGGATCTTTGATGAGCTTTGGAACTGGAAAATAACAATTTTATTTTTCATGATAAGTTGCAGTAATTATAATAATAACAAAAGTAAAACAATTTGTTATAAGTTTGTTTTACTTTTACTACTGTTAATTTTTTTTTTATTGTCTTTTTTTAAATGTTTCTAAGAGCAAGTTTTATAATATTTGATTTTTAATAAGTAAAATTGAAAAGTTTGCAATGGTTAACTTTTTAGGTAACTTACAATGAAAGTCTGGGAATGAACTGTGGTTAAATTTAGCTTCAGCTGAAACGATTAGTTTGTTGGTCAACCCAGGGTCTGATACCACACAAACGTATGTTCCAAAGTTCTCAAAAGAATCGATCATGAAACTTGTAGTTGTGTAGTTATTCCGAAACTGTTGGTTAACTTTCGTTGTCATGTTTCTGGTTCCATTTGCATTGGTAATCTGTAAATAAACCAACGTATGTTCCATGCTTTTGGTGAATCTCATATTGCTGGTAAAAGGACAACCACTGAAGACGACGCCATCAACGTCCAACTGTAATACTGATGGTTGAAAATTGACAATGATAGCTAAAATTTTAAAATAATACAGACAATGTATTATAGCATTAAGTATTCTTTATGACTGAGTTCTTGATGTATCAAGTGACCACCACCATCAGCCTCGACTTATTTTGGTCATTTACAATGTTGCATTTCATTATTCTGAGTCACCACAGAATTATCTGTCAGTGTTCAGTGTTCCAACTGTTGCCCGGTGATACAGTAAAAATACAGCAAATCAATTTTATGGAATTAATTTTGGATTTACTACTACTTGACTATCATATTCAACGTCAAAACAGTTTCCATTTATTACGTTTTCAAGTGTAAGACGTAATATACGTATATTGTATTATACCTTCAAACACAAACTAACCTTCAACCTTTATAAACCATTTTGTTGATTGAATAGCTGCTAAACCAAACGGTTCAAAAACACATTGGTAAGAACCACCATCTTGAATTTTCGAATATGAGATCAGCTTCCCACGGCATTCATTATCTACCAGTTCTTCATCGACTGAAGGTATTGGAAAAGGGATCTTGATGAAACCATCCTTTAAGAAAAAGTATTTTCCTTCCTTGGGTTGGATAGACAGCTGTCGTAATGGACATTCACATAATTTGAAAGAAACACCAGCAATAACTGTTACGTTCTTTGGTTGATATTGTAAATCGAACTGCGGTGCTAAAACAGAAACGAAAATTAATCATTTTTTTCAGTGGTTGAATAGAGACGTGTTATTTGACACTGTCAAAAATGAACGCAAAATCAAGAATAATAGCTTTTTTGTAAAGACTTCGAAAATGTTATTGAAACAACAATCAAGAAAATTATTCCTCTTTATACAGTCTGTAATTAGAACAATCAAACAAGCGCTTTTATTTGTATAGTACATATATAAATATACCTGGAGGTTTTATGAAAGTTGCGTTTGATACCACAGGTTCTTTCATCAACGTTTTATTGAAGACAACACATTGATAAAAACCACCAAGATAAGTTTGTATTTGAAAGCTGGGAAAAAAACCTATCGTCTCTCGCCTCTTTCGTGCTTGTTGTATATTGCTGTCCGTAATTTGTGTCCGGTTAACACGAGTACCGTTTAACAGTATGTAAGTGTTCTGTGCGATGTTATTGATAAGTATTGAAGTGGTAAAATCACATCCTACCAATCTAAAATCATTTCTAGCTATCTGAAGGACTGGCTTGCTCGTAAATTTTACTTCCAGATCTAGAAAAGCAAATATATTTTTTACCTCCATGATTTAAATTTAAACAATTTTTTTGTGACAAAACAAGTATTCTGATTTTCTGATTGACTATAGTGATTACAAGAGTTTGGGCAAATTATTTCAAAATAATTAAAAGCATTTATTGACCTTATAATATTTTCAGATTTTTAAAAATAATTGATGCAATTATCAACACATTCTAGATTAAATTAAGTGCAATGAAAATATGAAGTAATAATGATCTTACATTTGACAGTAATTCTTGTCGCGTTTGATTTCCTTGCAGATAATGTGACGTTGGGTATAAAATATGCGCATGCGTACAAGCCGGAATCATTGACATTTACCATCTTAATTAACAAATTTACATTGTACGGATACATGGTAGTTAATCCTGGTCGTGGTGGAGTGATAAGTCCATTTTGATATTTGACGTCATTTTTGACCCAGTAAGCGTCCATGTCAGTGAAAAAAGAGTTGATTGTGCAGGTAAACATTAATTGTTCGCCAGAAAAATAACTTTTTTTTTGAGTTATTATAAGATCTTCAATCTGTGGCACTAAGGTAAGCGAAAGGGATATTTATTAGATTGATAATCTATAATGTAAACACAAATACACATATCCTGAGATTGTCATTTTCAAGTATAATCTGTTTTTTCATACACAGAACACAACCTTGGAAATGGTCAAGACATTCGCGGAAGTATTTTTCTGAATACTTACAAAATGCATTTGTATTGGTACTTCTTGATTTTTTAGGTGCTAACATTCTTGCTGGATCGTACACAACACATCTGTATTCACCAAAATCTTTAAAGCTTTCAATAGGGAGAGGTTGTAACCTGGACAATCCCTGGGCTCTTCTTTTTCTTAGCGGTATTGGTTTTGGTTGGGCAATCTTTGTGATGTCTCCATTAATATTTGTTAACTCGTAATATATAAATTCATCTGAAACTGATGAACTAACAGTAAAGTAAACAATACATCCTTGTACGGCTAAACCACCGTTAGATGTTCCAACTTGTCTGACAACTTGTGGTGGAGAAATTCCGACAGTGGTTGCTAGAAAAATTAGAAATGTTATGTTTTTGCTTATGAAAATAAAGACATTTGCTAATTTGATTGCACACAAAGGCAGATCAAGGAGTTAAAACCATCAACAGGAAAAAATTCGACAGTAACTTTAGAATCTCCCTATTTTATAAAAAAAATAGACCTAATGATTTTTTAATCATCGCTGAACTTCCCCCTGTTGATTGACTTTAATTATGTTGCCTTTGGTTTCTTTTTGTTATATGTGGATTTAAGAGTATAAGAAAACTTTAACAAACCACCACACAACCAAATACTTCTTGTTGGGGGTGGAATAGACGGATCCAGGAAGAAGACATTCAAAAAATGTAAAGATATGTTGATTAAACTACCTCAATTATGTAAACGGTGAAAATCTTTTTATAATTTTATTCATTATAGAATGATTTTATATTTTGCGAAACCTCGATTTTTGGCTTGATCCCCTTTTGTTTGGGTTGACTATACTGACTCTCTATTTAATCGAAATACAATGAAAGATTTGGTATTAGAGTTAGGACAAGACGTGGAGATTTCTTTACCTTTTACAGTAAGATTGACGGGTGCATACGTAATCTGTGCAAATGAACCAGCTTTGATAACACACATGTAGACACCAGAATCATTCAATGTTAGATCAGGGAGTATAAGATCCTGAAATTTGTTATTTGTAACAGATGCGTTCCGAAAGTGCTGGCCATCCTTCAACCAAAATGCTTCACCAGCTTTTAGATTCAACGACGAATTAAATGAACAACCTTGCAGTGTGAATCTTTCACCAGCGCGAACAATTACTGGGCTTGTAAAATTTGTTGGCATAAATATAGGAGCTGGAATGAAAAAAAAATAAAATGGTTTAATTTTCATTTCTGGAGCTCATTGATAAGACATCTTGTCTTGTCAGTCTTTTCATATTGTTTTTTTCTTACACCATATATTTTTATTAATAAAAGAATAGGATAAAAATTGTAATAGTATTCTAATAATACTACTGCAAATAATATAGGGACATTCTTGAAAAGATTACTTTCAGGAACATTGCATTGTTATTGTACTCAGAGTTGATGTACTACTGTAACGTTAAATAAGGTTAGAAAATAACTTGAATAATTGTCAATTAGAAAGAACAGACCCATGAACAGAACCACTGACCTCACAGACAACCTCAAATCAATGCAATTCAAAACTGAACAGAACTCACTTAAGAATCTATTGTCAAGATGTTACTCGTAAAAAGCGTATATTATTTCATCCAACACGTCCATACAATAAAATTTGTTTGTGAATATGAATTTTCATTATTGAAATGACAATCAACAATCATCAATAATAATATATGTGTACTTTTACACGTGATCGTTGCATTCTTCTATTCTTGGACTAGAGCAACAGAGGCGTACTTGGACAGGTACCATTCAGGAGAAGAGTTAAGGGTCATAACAAAGTCATTAACTATTCAGATTTCTTACACAGCTCCTCCTGAAATTATTCTACATATAGTGGTCGCCCGTGATCAAGGATTCCTGGACAATTCCCTGACCCGGAAAATTCTCCGACAGACAATTTCCCGACTAACAATTCCCAGAGGACAACTCCCCGACCGGACAATTCCCCGAATTCTTGTTTGTTTTACACTTTTTAAAAAGACTGTTTTCAAAAATTTGTGGCAAATTTTGTACTTCTTGTCAGTTTCCTTGAACGTCTCGTCTCATGGTCTCTATTAACGGTAGATATGCCATGACGCCATCTATTGCTTGTAAAATATTTTGAATGGTCTACATAGCAAGTCCTTATAGTTACTGTATAATGTGTTTGAATTCAAACATGAGTGGTATTGTTTTGTGGATGGTTAAATATTTTTCTTGGAATACTTACAAAATGCATTTGTATTGGTACTTCTTGATTTTTTAGGTGCTAACATTCTTGTTGGATTGTACACAACACATCTGTATTCACCAAAATCCTTAAAGCTTTCAATGGGGAGAGGCTGGAACTCGGAAAATCCCACGGCTCTTCTTTTTCTTTGCTGTATTCGTTTTGGTTGGGCAATCTTTGTGATGTCTCCGTGAATATTTGTTAACTCGTAATACATAAATTGATCGAAAACTGGCCAATCAGTAAAGTAAACAGCACATCCTTGTACGGCTAAACCACCGTTAGATTTTCCAACTCGTCTGACAACTTGTGGTTGAGAAACACTGATACTGATTTCTAGAAAAATAGCAATGTTATTTTTTTGCTTATGAAAATAAAGACATTTGCACATAGCACACAAAGACTGATCAAGGAGTTAAAACCATCAACAGGAGAAAATTAGACCTAATAATTTTCTAATCATTTCTGAACTCCTCCTCCCCCCCCCCCTCTCTCCTGTTGATTGACTGTAATTATAGATACACCTTTGGTTTCTTTTTGTAAAATATGGGGATTTAAGAGTATAAGAAAACTTATAACAAACCATTTCACAACCAAGAACATCTGTTGAACATCTGGGTTTGAAGGGATGGATGCAGAAAGCGAACGTTCAGAACATTTTGAATAAACAAGGTATGTAAACGGTGAAGATTTTATATATATTTTTTATTAATTAGAAACTTCTTTTTTATTTTGCAAACCCTCAATAATTTGGCTTGATTCCCTTTTGGCTTTTTTTTCGGTACCGACTTCTGCACGTGATGTCAATTTCAATGAATTGCAATGAAGAATTTCGTAAAAAGTAGAGTTAGGGCAAGACATGGCGGAGATTTCTACCTGTTACAGTAAGATTGACGGGTGCATACGTAATCTGTGCAAACGAACCAGCTTTGATAGCACACATGTAGATACCAGAATCATTCAATGTTAGGTCAGGAAGTATAAGATCCTGAAATTTATTATTATTATTAACAGATGCGTTCCGAAAGTGCTGGCCATCCTTTAACCAAAATGCTTCACCAGCTCTTAGATTCAACGGCGAATTAAATGAACAGCCTTGTAGTGCGAAACTGTCACCAGCACGAACATTTACTGGGCTTTTATACCTCATTGGCATAAATATAGGAGCTGGAATGGAAATAAATCAAATGGTTTATTTATAATTTTATTAAATTTCAGAATATACTATTCTAGGCACCAATGCGGTAGCAACTTTTAAAATTTAACATTTCGCAAATTCGTGATCAATCGTGAGCTTATTATTTTCTAAGTAGCGTGTATATCACCAAAAAAGAAAAGAAAATTTTGTTATTAGTACTCAGAGTTTACATCCTACTGTAACGTTAAATCAATTAAACTTGAACTACAAAAAGTTACTCGGCAAAAATGTTTGCTCGTTAACCCACCCCCCCCCCCCCTTCTTTTTTCCAAAAACAAATTCTAACTTGGAATGCTTGAGCATTGACTTACGTTTGTATTTTACAAATGTTGAATTCGAAATGACGGGTGCAGACATTCTGTCACGATCGAAAAGTACACATTTGATTTCCCCTACATGGTCATATTCCATTATTTGAAAGTCCATAAAGTTGAAAGACGTTAATTTCTCATCGGTTGATCTTTTCTTTCTCCTAGCGGGCGTAAAAAACCCATCCGTCTTCTTGATTCCGTTGATCAATAGATACGAGTTACCAGTGAATTGACTTAGTTCAGTAATGGAGTCATACGCACATCCACGGATGAAGCCGTTAGTAAACGTTGGTGCAGAAGTGAACACTGGATTCAAATCTAATAGAACAAAGATGTGTCAAATCGGATGTGATGTGTCATATTATAGACTTGAGCAGGGAATAAAATAAAATCCTGCATCCGCCCCTGAAAATTATTTTTAAATATTTCTATCTTGTGCAGGGACGGATCCAGTTGTTCGCAACGTTCAGAAATGAGAAGGAAATTTTTTTCTAGTTCTCGATTTGTTTGAAATTTGAAATTTTGACTGGATCCTCCTCCGTTTAGTATGGCTAAAACCGAGGGAGATCCCTTAGGATTTCAATAATGACATGAATAATTAAAAGTATAATGTTTGTAAAACGTAAGAATGACGTTGACGCGACGTACTTACTTGTGCATCGCTCGTAATAAGTACGAGCAAAATAGTCGTCTTTAATACATGAAGGATCGGTTGTTTGTGAAATAGCTTGTTTCCATGCTTTATAGACAATCACACAATTTATAGATTGACAACTTGACCATGTGTTTGAAGTATAGATGCTTACGTCACCATCTTTGTGTGCTATAATATTTTCTTGGTCTTTATCAATGCTTATGATTTGTATAGATGACTTGGAGATATCGCCAATTTCAAATTCATTCAATGAATAGGTGTCAACGTCAAAATGATCTGCATTATTATTGTTGGTTGTTTTAATATCAAAATCGAAATTTATTTTGTTCGACAAAGTTATCCTCAGAATGAATTCTCCTTTTCTTCTAAGCAATAATTTTGATTGAATTCTAAATCCTAAAACTTTGTGAAAATTGGGTATTTTTCGAGTTGGTGGTGGTTGCGATGATACTAGATATGATGTACAAGGATTGCTTGTGTCCTTTAGTTTGTAATATTCCTTTGACACTGATGAACATTTGTCTGTGAAGTTGATTGTTATGTTGTATGTAGCTGTATTTGATTTTAAAGCACCACTATTCCATTTGATTGTCAAATTATATGTTTGTTGACCGACATATATATTATTT
>JAUKWF010000572.1:0-11480 GCA_032356525.1 Eutonina indicans
GAGGGGGTTAGGTGAAAAGCGAACACCCATTGTTTTGTGACGTCATTTCTATTGTTTAAAAGCGAACAGGGGGGGGGTCAAAAGTTGGAGAATTTGAGCGAACGTACTTTTTGAATGCCCCCATAAGTAGATGAATTCTCTCTTATTTCGAATAATTTTTTTTTTTACAATTGTTATTTAGAGTTACCAGAAGCGGAGCGAACGGCTCTCTCCACATCACGAAGATCTGGTGAGTTTATGAGTTCTAGAAAACCTGATATGAATACATTACTATAGGACGAAAGAAACAGAAATTACAACATGGAAGCAATTTTACTTTTTTATAAATTTATTATCTACATAATGATAGTTAAGTTAGATTAGAAAGGGAAATATCTTAACAAAAATATTTATAAAGCAAATATGATTATTAAGAAAATAACTGATGATTTTAAAGTATATTATCTACGTTTAACGTTCCAGTAGGATCTCTGTTTATGCAATTCTTAAAGATCTCTTGAATTCAATAATCCACATGAACGGGTTAGAGGAGTTTCTCTAATTCGAATACCAAATGTTCACCGGTTGACATTCGAATTAGAAAGATTCTACTTGTATACTGGGTGGATAGCTCAGTTGGCAAGACGGCGGGCTAATAATACATGGGTGATATGCGTTGAAGGTTCGAATACCACGGACGTTGCTGCTGTTGCCGTTGCCAAGGTGATGGTTTCCGTGTCGGTGGTTACTAAAGTAACGGCAGTCGTGAATATATGTTCGGTTGGGACGATAGTGAATCAGCCATGTACTTACTAACCTGCCGCCATGAAATATGAGATAAACATTCCTAACAACAGGTCCACATCAGTGATTCTACTGCAATTATCAAGTCACTCGACTTGTATAACCTGTATAATATAAATTCAAAAAAAAAACAATTTATCCTATGGAAAGTTAAATTATTCGAGGTGTTAAGATTTTTAAAATTATAAAAATCTATCATATGTGACATTCCATGCGAGCGAAAAAGGGAATCTCAAATATAATCGCTCATTTCTTGAGCACTCACTTGAACGATCATGTGATAATTGATAAATATGATAAATTGAGATTCCATTTTTCGCGTGGAATGTTGCAAAGCGTCGATTATGAAGTAGAAAATTAGAAAATAAAAGAGAGACTTCTATTTATTTATTTAAAAAAAACAGTTTTATATAAAATTAATTTTCGCGGTTTTGACCAGTGCAATGTAAACCTAAGAATTAAATAAATTTGAATTCTGCTTTCGAGAAAAACATGCGTTTACATTAAAAGCTTTTGACCTTGCTTCCCCAAACCTAACCATGCTACAAAGATTATAAAACCAGAAACATAAATACAAAGATCAAATTCAAAATAAAAAAAACAATGATATTACAACAGAAATTGACAACAAAAAGTACCATTAAAAGGTTTTGGTATATCAGTAAAGCAAATAAGTATATATAATATGGTAGCTATAAACAGCTTAAGGCTAATTTATACTTACTGAAATAATTATACTGGCTTTTAAGATTTATCTAGATTTTCTTTATTCAAACCCGGAAGAAAAATTTAATTTCTTAAAAGAGCAGAATCATTTCAACAAGTGTCGATTAGCCTTTACATACAAAATAAACTAGAACAATTTTAAATGAGTAGAAAAATAATAATAAATTTTCCAAAAACTAATTTCGTGCCATGACGAGTCTGCTAATTAGAATGACTATAAATCAGAGAGAAAATTGTATGCTCTACTGCACTGAAGTAAGCCAGATAAAACATGGTCCGTAGCATTGTTTTTAAAGTTAATTCCACCTTTTGCGTGACCTTTGATTGACTAAAAAGAACAATCTCCCTGACCAAACAAATGGAGAGACCGACAATTACCGATAATCCGATATTGCCAAAAGCAACGAACCATATAAAATCAATTCACTTTGTATATAAAAACTATATGCAAAGTGATTTTTTCCTTTAATTAATCTATCAGTATATGTTCTTTCTATACATGAAACATGAACGATAGTTGAAACCATACACATATGTTTCAGCCAACACATATATAGATCCCAATACAGCTGGTTTCTTCATGCGAGAAGAATGTTTGTACCCTCGCTCGCCATCATCGCAGTGTTGTAGGGGCGGATCCAGCCAGACCTCTGCACATGCTGCCCAAGCAGAGGTGAAATTATTGCAGATATAGAAATACATTACAGATTTGAGCAGAACAGGGCTACAATTCTAATTCTGTATCCACTCCTGTGTTTGGTCTCCGATCAGGCGTTTTGTTCTCCTTCCAGGGGTTCTTTTTCGTTACCACGTTTATGGACAATGCGGTGCTTCTGTAAATAAAACAAAAAAATGAACATATATTAGAAAGGGTTTTACTGAATAGAGCTTCAATTAAAAGGCCGGTCGAAAATGGTAATTGGTCTTTTAAATTTTATTTTAGAATTTAGTATTATGTATTTCTTAGTTTTTTATTGTCGTTTTTATTACCATCAGCATTTTACCATCATTTATAGTGTTACCATGTAAACTTTATTGTTACGATTCTAGTTTTTAATTAGTTACATTATTTTCTTTTGTATAATTATCATTAGTTCTCTGATTTTCATTTTTCATACGTTTTTTGATAAATATTGCTAAAGTTTGTATTTGTAGTCAACTGACGATGATATAAGGTTATATCGAAACATGTATTACATAAAAAAGATTGTGTTTTTTCTAAAAATTATTACTTTTCTTGTGTGTTCAAGATCTTTAGTATATGTAGAGCTTTTTGTTGAAATTTTTGGTAATAATTTATGACATGACATTTTATGACAAAAATTGGTCAAATTTTAGGACATTTTATGACAAATGACCTGCTATTATGACATTGTATGACCTTTTGTAGATATATTTTTTATGTATAAGGATAGGAATGACAAGATGGGAAATTTTTTTAGATTTCTAAATGGTTATATTCCATCCACCACGTTAACAAAAACCTTTTTGTATCAGTATCCATATTTTTTCTCAACAGCAGTGTATTCGAAGATGGAGAAAAATTTTCAAATAAGAGATTTCCGTATTAAGGCTTTTCAATTTATTTTTTACAAAAGATGTACATTTTGGTCTAAATCTTATGACATTTTATGATACTCTGGGAGGTCTGAAATTAGCAGCAAAAGCAAATAATTGAAAATTTCGCCTAACAAAAATGGAAAACTAACACAGACAATAGGATACATAAACTTCATACTCGCTGATGAAAATGTGAGAGGAATAACTGAGAATCTTTACCTAACAAAAATATAAATACCCCCCTAGTAAGGTTAAAAGGTGGGGTACGGGAGTACATACCTTGTAAACTTGATTGTAAGCTTCACGTATGAGAGGATAAGGGAAATAAATATCCAATTCTGCTTGTGTCACATATGCTGATTCTTTGACAATCTGTAACAGAAATTAAAAATAAAATTATCAACAACATTTTCTGACAATGCACTTCCGTTTAAAACATTTTTGAACTTCCGAGAGATTTGAAGTACATAGATTTTGACCGGTCGAGAAGCGGTACAATTTTTGACCGGTCAAAATGCGGGCAAAAAAAAAAATGAACCGGTCAATCGTATATTATACAGGTCATTTGACCGGTCTATCGTATATCACACCGGTCATTTTGAACGGTCATTTAATTCGTTTGACCGGTCAAACACAGGTCAAATGCACCGGTTCTTGACCGGTAAAAATCTATGTACTCCAAATCGCTTGGAAGGTCACATTTTTGAAAATAAACGCACTTAAACCGTTGTCTTTTGAACAGAAATTTAATTGAAGAATTATATTCTTTCATATGTATGAACCTACTTGCCACAACCAAACCGATGACGTCACACAACCCGTTCGATACAAGCCCACAAAAAGTGGAGGGGCTGAAAAGTCTAGTATCTGAGAAGACCGATGATGATGGGGAAAGAGAATTTTTTAAAATAACGACTTTCGTTATTAATCAAATAACGACTTTCGTTATTAATCACTGCAAATTCTAACATGGCGTAACATTACTATTTCAACATAATTGAAAATGACACTTATCTCAACTCTGAGCAAAATAATACGGGAAATGAACCGTCGATTTCAAAAGTAGATAAGATATTAAAGAATAATAAACACATCATACCAAATCTAGCAGAATGAATGCAGACGCCCTTTGTTTAGCTATCGTGTCTTTGCTTGCATTTGCTCCCTGATCACTACCAAGTTTCAATAGACCAGTTGCTGCAACCTGAGGAAAAAAGATTTATCAATGAATAGTCTGATTCCTCCTTCGCGAAAGTTGATTTGCTCAATCCCTTGCCGAGTCATACCGAATACTTGACAAATAGCACTCTACTGTCTCTCTACTAGGGACTCTAGGGCCATTTCAGTTCATTGGTTCACTCTCTTGTCAAGCCATATCAAATACTTGAAATATGGAACTCTAAGCATCTATTTCGGTTAAGAACACTCGATAATCCGCCAGATTGTTATATTCATTGCTGTACAGAACAACACTTGCATATTTTTGTAAATATCATTTTTTGAATTGTTTTTTCTCCAGTACAAATAATCGTAATAATTGTAATGAAATAAAGAGTATCATCGAGAAAGGGCCTGGTCGCTCGACTGTGGTAGGCCATAAGCCACATATTACTCAAAAATAGGTCAATATTATTTTTTACTTCTCTATTTCATTGTAATTACCTGAACAAAGACTTGTATTTTTTCTTGCACGTTTTCGCCAGTGATTGTGAATAGTGCTTGAGGTAACATATTTAAGGTGTACGCCATACAATGCACATTGTTCTCGTGAGCTGAAAAGGAGATAAGAGACGAGTAAGTTAGTCTAGCAAAAACAATTTTGATGGAGATAAAATGTTCCACGTTATTATTAATAAATTCGGACATTTATATTTTTAAGAAAATTTATTGCGTCTTGTTTATTAACAGAACGTGAATGTCTAGTATGAAATGAGAATCAAAAATAATTTGCCTTCATCACCTATCATAAAAATTACATTGCGAATTAAATTGATCCCGATGAGGACTTTGATATTCGTATATCTCTCCAGTATAACCTACAATTAGCGGACACCTTAGAAGTGTCCGCTGATTGGAAACTTGGTTTTGTCTAGTTGTCGACAATTTTGTATCTTCATGTATGCATTAGAGGCAGGAAACAGGCATTAGGGTAACTTTGGGGGAAATAGAGGAATGAAGCAACATTGTTAATTAATCTGCATTAGCAAAAAATCAAAAATTATGGGCTTAAAATCCCAGTTGTATGCCATATTGTTGGTGCAGAAAAGTTGGTGAAAAAATATCTCTAGCATTCGAACTTCTAATAATAAAAGTTCATCATTATAGCATTCGAATTCGAATTAGGTGGTCGCTTCCAAGAAATGTTGTTTTGTTTTGTTTTGGTTTTGTTGGAAAATTAAGCATAAGTTCACTGTTGTTAATAACAATAAAAAAGAATGAGATAAAATCAGGACCAGGTAATAAACGGAATATTGACTGTTTGTTAATCTGTATTGGGCTAATACAAAGCCCTTGTTCAAAATACAGACCTCGCGAGCTTGGTCTGCACATTCGACCTCGGGCTTTGTATTTTCCAGTACAGATAAAAAAACAGTCAGTATTCCGTTTATTACCTGGTCCTGATTTGATCTCATTCTTTTTTATTGTGTTTTCTTTTGTTTGCATTTCTAAGCAGTCAGTACGGGTTTGTACAGATGCCCTCGCATTTTCCCGCGAAAAACATCTAAACCAATCAAAAGCACGGATTTAGCCGTACAGCCTTTTTAAAAATGGTTTTCAGGTAATAATTAGTGATATTTATTATTAAAAAAAATTCATAAAAAAGTTTTGTTATGGTTATGGTTATGGTTTTGTTGGAAGAATGCGATGTATATATATTTATTAACAGGTAATCCAGACCACCTAAGTGCTGTAATTGTTTTCACTGGAGACCAGTCCATCCCGTGAAACACCTACGAGGAGCCATATAGAATAAGCAGTGATTAGCAATTTTCACCACCTAAAACCTCAAGGAGGCGTTGAACTGGGAAGCCTTATATTCTAAGTCAAGCTCTTTAACCACTCGGCCACGGATCCACATGTTGGAAGAATGGGTAAGTTGACAGCGGTATTAGTTATATTAATTTAATTACCTTCAAGTACAGAGTTGTATTCGGATGAATCTTTGAATGCAATTGCTGAAAGCGATAAACCCCAGAAACCCTGTAAAAAATAAAAAAGATATCGATCTTAGACAAACTGCCGTTATTATTTTTATTTGCTTTCAAATTTACCAAGGATAGACTCTTCAGTTCCACAGAACTGTTATCAATGAGGGTTATGCCTTCCTTGTCAAACACATACAACGGAGCCTTATATAATTAGCCGTGATTAGCAATTTTCACCACTGAAAGCCTCGAGGTGGCATTGAACCCATAATGTATCACTACTGAGTTGACTTAGGTAAGGTAGCAGGTTACTTACTAAGAGAAGGGTCCAGATTAATCCATCTTCTTCGTTTTTCTCTGGAAATAAAATAAAATTTAGTTTTGCCAATGTCCTGTAGGCTTCGATAAAACAGGGAAGTTGCAAAATATTTTAGACGAAATTGACGAGATTTGATGACTTTTGACTTTTGAAAGGAGAACGTTGGACAAATTGTCACTTTTGAGGGAAAAGTAAAAAATTTAGGATAACTAATGTAAAGTTTCCTTCTTATGAAGGCTCCTACAGAAAAGCAAAATACTTCAAGGAGACCCAAAAATAATTATCACATTTATTTTAATTAGGATAAAGAAAAAGAGAGTTTTCTTTTTTAGTTTTAGTTTTTTTCTTTTTCTTTTTCTTTTTCTTTATCCTAATTATCTCGCTCTATTGTTTTAATATCACATTTATTTTATAAAGTCAAAATTGAGGAGTTTTGAATAGACATGACAAAGCTGTATGTAATATTTATCTCCGTACTCCTCCAGTAATAAATGCTCCTTCGCTAAAACAAGTATTTCAAAACAAAGAAAAATATTTTAAACCATTCCACTCGTCAATAAAACAACCTATAATACGGTACAAACCATACCTCGACTGTTCCGTAACGCGTGGTACAGTTCCGCATCGAATTCACAATCGATACCGGCAGCTTGTGCCATTTCGTGCGTCAACTACATGGAATCAATAAAAAACATAAAGAACAAATGAAATAAAAGCATTGATAAAGAACCAATAAATCTTTCGACCACTAGATGCCTCAGGTGATGTCACAGGAATTTTTTTCCATTTTACACGCTTGGGAAACCACCAAAATACACGGGTGATTTGATCATTTTACACGCTTTTTCACCCGTGTGAAAGTGCGCCAACTGCCACGGGTGTGAACACTTCAAATCACCCGTGTATGAATTGAAAATCATACACGGGTAATATTAGAAAACCCTCTATAGAATAAACCCAACAAATTTGTGCAATATGCTTTATTTCGGTGAGTAGGGATAATCGAAAATTCTGTTTCATTTTTTGTTAACGATCGAAGCGATAAAATCTTTATCTCAAATTATCGGTTTACCGTAAAACTTCAATTCAATAAAGCACCCGGGGCATGGTGGCTACAAGCATTTTTTATCATTTACAAGGGTGTTTTAAGGGTGGAATTCTCAAAAAATCAAGGCATTCAAGAAATCTTTAGAAACTATCAAGGGTTTCAAGAGTGATTTCATAATAATCGAGAGTTTTAAGGGTTTTTCTTGACAAAAATAAAACACATCTGCAAAATAAACTGTTAAGTTAAGGACGCTTAAATACTCTTTTAGCTTCAAGTTATAAGTATTTTTTCAGCTAAAACTCATTAAAATTAAATGAAGCTGTTTCATTAGAAAAGAACGTCCTTACAACGTTCATATAGATGTCATATGGACGTTAAAAACACGTGTCAATAAAGCACTTACCGTTGATTCGTTCCTGGTGTTATTTCCCTTGAAGTCTACCAAAACATGCATCAAATACGGTACCCTTTTTGGTAAAGTCTAAAAAAAAAAAATAATACTCAGGTGAACTAGTGAAGTTGCTTGTCAACAAATAACAGCTTGCACATGTTTTTAATTTTTGAAAGCGTTGTACCATAAGTATTTCTTTCTATTTAAAGTATACACGCAGTATTATTGCAAAGTAAATATAACGCCAATACAATGTATGTTTGAGCATTTGACGTCGTAAAATCTTACGCCTTTTACACACAAGTCAATATTATTCTCCTGCAGAAAAAGACGTCTTCCATCCGACTTTCGTAACCTCGTTTTGGAAGTATTCTTTGAAATCACGGCGTGAAAGAAATTTTACGTCATTTAAGCAATATCAGTTTTCTGAACATCAACGTCAACGTATGTTTTCAACCTCAACCTCAACGTCTAGTAACGTCGTCTTGTTGACGTTGAAATGACGTCGGTTGGTTGAACTTACGTCTTTTAAACCGGTAGATATCATTTTTCTGAACAGCAACAAAATACCAATATTCGTAGATCTCGTTATCAGCTCATCGAAATCTGAGAAAAAAATAAAGGAGTGAATGAATGATTAGCCTTCCGGATAACTTAGAATGGGTCCTGCGGATAGGGTAGGAAAATCAAAGTGCTTATGTTGTGTGCTCGCGAAGAAGCCATGACATATTATAAATCTATCTCGAGCATTGTACTCTCATAGATGTAGAATTGTTAGTAAACTCCTTTTTGCTCAAGGTGTTAGATATGTTGGACATAAAATTTGATACACAGGAAGTAAAAAACGTTCACATTCCAAAAACACCATCTCGAATAGAAATAATATATAATTGTGATTGTATATGATAAGTAGCAAAAAAGTCATACTAATGATGAAAAGGGTATGCAGATATACAAGAGGGATGTTTAGTTCCTTTTCCTTTTCCTTTAACTTACTTCTGATTCGTTTGAGAATATCGAAGATGTCATATTTCATCGGCTGATCACAAACACTTTGTAGAACATCTTTGTTAATCAAAACAAGTTTCTACATGAATAAAAGGAAAAGATATTATTGCATCAAGCAGTAAAGTTTGCTTTCTACTATGAGATAACATGAGATCACGAGATAAATATTTCATATTGGAAACAAAGTAGTAAATGGAGAGTCGTTCTGTAGGATAGTGTTTCTTCAATACAAACAGTATACAAAATTGCATAATAATAGTTCAGTCAAAAGAAAAGACTCCACCTTTCACTAGAACTACTCAGATAAATATTTTCTTATAGGTTTATAGCCCTACTATAATTTTCCAGGATGCTATACGGGATAAAGTGATTGCATTCAAATGGAATAGCCCAAAATTTGGCGTTTTATTTACTCCAAAGTGTCCCTCATCTCAAAGTCAAGTTTTGAGTGTCACCATATACCAAAAGCGTAAACAAAATGGTACCATTGGAAACAGTTGGAAACAGCTCGATAAGAAAAATGGGGTTAAAAAATTCGACCGGTTTTGGTATTTCGCAGCAGACATTCTTGTAAAATTCTATGTGTCTGGAATATCGCGTCAAGTTATGTGTCCGAAAATTATGTGTCCAAAAGTTATTTTTATCTAAATTTAGTAAGCTCACCTTTAGTTCTTCAACTTCACCAATGATACGAGACACCAACTTTCTTGAGAAATGTCGAACGCCATAAGCGCCCATCAGTTCCGCCAACGCCCTCATTTCTAAGAGTAAGAGAGAAGAATACACCAACGGTATCACAAGGGCTAACCTAGAAATTAGAGCAGAGTCCTGCTCACCGGGATTGAGCATGGTCAAGGAATCCATTCCAACATTCAAAAATAGAAAAGAGATGTTTTCTCTATTATATTAACAGTGAAAACTATTCAATAATTTTGATTATTTTGATTTTAATGATTTTAATGATTTTCTGATTGTGCGAACCTCAATTTTCTGGAGTCACTCATCAAAAGTCAGAATGTGCACAACACAATTTGGAAAAATAAAATTTCAACAGCGACTTTCAAAATATTTAAATAACAACCAAACAAACCGCCAAATTCATACAAAAGTCATCACGACTGGAAAAGATTTCAGAAGAGCAGGAGTTTTCCTAATATGAATATTGTTTACTTTTCTCGTTCTCGTTTTTCGTATGTATGTATGTTTTATTTTTAAACAAATCCAATCACGATCATTTCTTGTAAAAACTCATTGTGAAACCCAAAGGTTTTAATATAAAAATGTTAAAAAACACTACTTTAAGGGGATTAAATTTCGCGGAGATTAAATTTCGTGGATGGTTTAAAACCTAATTTTTCACGGATCAGTCAAAAATGTAAATTTTTGCATAGTAATTTCGATAAATATACGGACATATGAAAAGTGGGAAAGCAAGAAAGTATTGCTATTCAAGTATATCTATATCTTTATATCCAAATAGAAGCAAATCTTAATTAATTTTTTAATTTTGAGAATTTGACCTTATTTTCAAAGTTTGGGCAATCCGCGAAATTTAATCCCCTTAAAGTATGTGCGAAGAATGTAATTCAAAAATCATACTTCTATAATGATGATTTAACAGACACAAAAAAAGCTTACCGCAAAGATCAGTGTATTCTTCAACTCGTGGATAACCAGTTTTCGCGCGCGTGATCAATGATTGTCGTGCGGGCGAATAAACGGCGCCACCATGCAGAAATAATCGTTTGAGAAGGATATCATTGTACCTAACAAAAGAGAACAAAAAA
Source organism: Eutonina indicans (assembly GCA_032356525.1). Lineage (NCBI taxonomy): Eukaryota > Metazoa > Cnidaria > Hydrozoa > Leptothecata > Eirenidae > Eutonina > Eutonina indicans. Next base: position 10,769 of record JAUKWF010000572.1, read on the forward strand.
GATTCAGAAAGGTTTCCATGATTTCCCGGAATTTTTTACAGAATTTTTCAAATTCTTATCATGTGTTGACACTACTTCTGAGTACATTTATTCACTTCAAGACAGAACAAAACTAATGACACAATTATTACAACAATGTATAATCGACTATTAGCGCCGTCACTTTAATCCTTCAATTCAAGTCTGCCCATTCATTGTGGTTTATTATTCTATATTCAATCATATTTTGATTGTCTTGGCTCAAGAAGTATATTTATTTCTACGAAAAATTATTTTATATACTTTTTATACTATAACATTATACATAGATATTTTATTTTCATACGCTTTCACTGTAAGAAAAACCATATTATTTTATTGTGGAGACAGGAAATATTCGATTAAAAATAATAATAAAAATAATAGAATTGTGCCCAAAAAAATATTTTCCCTTTTGAAATGCCACCCACAGGGTTCCGAAAGATTTTGATGATTTCCCTGAATTTTTTATTTAATTTTCTTATTATTTCCCAAGGGTAAACATTACTTCTGAGTAGAGATGTAATGAAATCTGCACAAACTCAATCTGCAAGAACAGCTAAAATTAATATAAAAAGATGACAGGATTTTATATACCACCTGTGGCCCAGTGTTCAAACAAATTGTGACAACTTACTCTAAAAATAACCAGTCCGTTTGAAGTTTTTGTAATTTGCCAAAAATAAATATATTT
>JAUKWF010000573.1:1315-11478 GCA_032356525.1 Eutonina indicans
CTTTTAGATTTACTATCAAAATTAAAACAAATTAACCTGAAATCATAGAAATATTTAATGACAGCATTTTAAAAATCTTTTATTTAAGAAATAACAAGATATGGCTATCAAATATCAAAACGCAAGATAATTATTATTATTAATGAAATACAATTTGTAAAGCCAGGATTGCCTCAGAATCGGTCTTATTTACAAAAGTTTATATCACATAAATAAAAAATATCTTTTATCATTTCCTTCTTTTCAGTTAATTTTAAGGATTTTTTACACACTTTTAATAAATAAATTTTGGATCAAGATACAATGCCTTGAAATTTGGCTGATATAAATTTTTAGATTTATTGAAAAACTTGCTGATATAAATTTTTAGATTTATTGAAAAACTTGCAGTTTATAATTTAAATTGTGCATTTGTTTCGAAAAATGGTATATTTATAGCACTGAATTTAAAGTTTTGCTTAATCGACTTTTGTTTATAACCAGTTCAAGCTATGTACATTCTCAGAACAAATTGTCTTAAAGAAGTCTTTTTAAAAAAAAAATGAAAATAACACAAGTAAAAACTGAAGTAAAAATGAAGTTTTAAATAAAAAATTCAGAATTAGTTGCAAATTTTCTGGTATTGAAGACAATTTTTATCAACCTCTGAAAAAATAGTTTCCAATAATATATCTGCTCTCGTTAGATATTGAGAAAATACCCTACAATAAAGGAATTGTCCAAAAAATTTGTCTGATGTATTTTTGCCTAAAAAGACAACCAAACAATTGGAAAAATATAATTTATGGGAAAAAATTTTGGGGATACTCATATCAATTTTTTTTTCACGGAATTCAATTTCTTACATGGGAAAATTGGGGGTTTTTTTTCAGTGGAATTTAAATTTGCAGATTGCAAAACTCTTAGATTTTTTAAGGGGAATTTGTTTGTTGAGTAATGGTATTTTTATCTAGATGATACTTATTTGTTATATTAAAGTTTACTTCTAGTGCTCCCACAAAATAAGGAATGAAAAAAAACAGAACAAGAGCAACAATATGACAAAACATTAACTTTTAATTTTGCAGATGCCTGAAATATTTTGCGGAATTTATAATTCACAATTTTGCAAAAAAAATCCTTTTCTTTGTCAGTGGTCTAATAAATAAGATTATAAAAAATGTATATAAATTTAATTTTGCGGACAGTTGATTTCTAAAAATTTTTGCAGGAATTCAAATTTGTGGATTCCAGCAAAAACCGCAAAATTCGCAAAATGTTCTTCCTACAAAAATTTCTTCCCTTAAAGGTATTTTGGACTAACCATAAAATTTTGATGAGTCAAAAATCTATTAAAAATTTGTACCAGAATGCAATTCCATCAGCAATCAAGTTTAAAATAATATTTTCGATGAATAAATAAATAAAAAAAATGTTATCTAAATTCTATATTTGTTAATTATTTATTTTTTTTAATACTCAAAATTTAATTATATTTTTAAGGTTCTCTGGTGTGAGTACATCAAGTCTGCGAGGCCTAAATACGCTTGAATTTAACAGACTTTTCCAAAGAATGAGGGGATTTCTTTTCTCTTATGGTTTATTGACTTTTCAGCAGACAAAACATAAATTAATTACCATTACTTTTAAGAATTTTTAAAATTTTCTTTGATAGAGAATGGAAAAAGGATAAATTTTCTTTTATAATAGCACCTACCTGAACTTTATAAAATGAGTTTAAATAAATAAAAAAAATGAATAAACTAGACAGAGTGAAGAGAAATTGTTTTATTTTGATTTTTTTGTATCGTAAGGAAACTAAATTTTAAAAAAATCCTCAAGCAGAGAGTAAAAAATACAATCTTAAATTTTTGCGGAATCTAAAATTTGGCAACAAAAACAATTTTGCTGATTTTTTTGTATCGTAAAGAAAGGTAAATTTTAAAAACTCCTCAACAAGAGAGTAAAAATGCAATCTTAAATTTTTACGGAATCTAAAATTTGGGAACAAAAAAATTCCTTTTCTCACTCAACAGTCTAATAAATTGAATTATGAAAATGTAGTTTAAAATTTTCCGTGTAAACAAAAAAAATATGATCAAGGGGAGCTGACGTTTTTTTCAAAAGGAAGAAAATTATTAATCATCATTAGAATTTTAAAAAGGAATAAAAAATGAAATGCTCATAGATTACACAAGTCATTAAAGTATATCCAGTACGTGGATCATTTTCTTGTTTTTATACCTTGTAATGAACCAAATTGAAAATATATAAAATGTATAAAAAAAATTTAAATTTAGTTGCTTCTAAAAATCTCGTTGAAACAAAATATATTAAATTTTGTTATTATCATATCTAGTTTTATTTACGAACACAGGTAACATAAATTAAAAATTATTTGAGAAGACTTGCGGTAATTTGTTTTGAAATTTGTACGCAATACCATATTCTTAATACCATATTGGATTAATAAAATATATCTCCTGGGCAAATATTTCAGATAAAATGATGATATAAAATATGTATTTATATTAAACTTACTTTGCCAAATGGTTCATATTCATTTTCATCATAAACAACATCTGGCTTGAAATATAATTTAACAGATGCATAATTTTTGTCGTCTTTCAAACTGTGCCAAATCAACTGGAATTCAGCAATAGTCACAGGAAAATTATTAGATTTTTGTACAAAATAGAATCTTCCAGGTCGATAACACTTTGTTCCAGTTTTTGTTGTGACAAAGAATTCTTTGTAATAAATATTTGACCCGTGTTGGCCGAGCGTCTTGTCTCCTAACTAGAAAATAAAAAGTATAATTTATGAAATCCTAAATTAATCTAAGTCGTGTAGTAGCTAATACAAAAATAAAAATAAACAAACTTGCTTAAATTATAACTATTGGCTTTCTTACTGAATTTTTGTTGTGAACCTACATAAAAAATATACAAGAAACACAAAAAATATATCAATGTGTCGTGTCTACCTAAAATTTATTTTTGAGGAATTTTCTTTTAAAATTGACAAAAACAGTAAAACTAAAATAAGAAATACCTTTACTTCCATTGTAACATCCTCATAAATTTGATTTATAATTTGTAACAACAACAAACAATATATCGTTAAATTTTCTTATTTAAAAGAATTTCCAGAAGGTAAAAATTATTATAAAATTCCGCACAAAACTTGATCAGTAATAAAATGACTTCAGCTCATGTCGAAGGATATTTTATGACCGTTCAGAGATTCGAAAGTTATGACGGGGGTATAACAAGAAAAAATATATCTCTTTCCGAAATTTGAATTTTGATTAGAAAGATAAGTATAAAACATAAACTATTCTGTAATTAAATCAAAAATATGCTCTAAATTGTTTATTTTCCTTATTTTCAAACTCACAAACTTTTATTTAAGAATACCCAAATGTTATATGTCAGCCCTCCTGAATATATAGATTCACCGGTATATCACGTGACCATAACAATACATCACTGAGTGTTCTTTGCATGTAAAAATTAACAGGAATCCTCAATACCGCAGGAGATAATATTAGTGTTGACAGTTTTTTGTATCATAAAATTAAAATCAAAACTGCAAAAATATTGCAAATTTTCTGTGAATGGTGCCGAAACTGCAAAAACATGAACTTTTTTATTAATCGGAATGATTTTAACTCGAAAATTAAGCCAGAACTGTTTTGAGTAATCCTGCTAATTTTTTCCCGTGATTATAGGCGTCAAAAAAATAAGATTTTATTCATTTGTGTTGTTGAGGAAAACGTAAATTAGTATCTCTGTTGACAAGAAAAATAAGTAAAGAATTAAAAAAAAGTAGATATGTTGAACAAAAAATTCATGAAACTTATTTTAAATTTTGAGTTCTTTCAATGATCGATTTTATCATGAAAAAATATATTTTATAAAATACCGGCATTGGACGGCAAAAACAAGTTATATTGAAAAGAGGAACAAATTATCTCATAAGTTTGGTTGGGACTCATTGATCAGTCAATTTACAACAAAAAAGAAATAATGATTGCAGAAATTTTTCATATAGGTATATCGTGAACAAAAAAAACAAATAAGGAAATTTATTATTTCTTCTAATAGCGAAAAATTTTATGTTGTAGCTGGAAAATCGCATGGTTCTACATAAAATCTGTTGCTTGAAAAGCTGTTCGGCAACAAAATAAAGTCTGCTGGAAAATTCCTATGTGTTCTGAACTACCATTATTTTATTATTGCACAAAAAGCGTATCCGGAAAATTGCCCCCCGGAAAATTGCCCCCCGGGAAAATTGCCTCCCGGAAAATTGCCCTCCAGGAAAATTGCACCCCGGAAAATTGCCCCCCATCTAAAATTTTCTTGGCTTGTAAGAGTCTGACATTCTAAATTTTTCTTTAACCGGATAAAATTACCAAAACTCCTCAAAATAGCGGGAAAACCGGTTTCAATGAAATACTGAGGAAACCGGATTAAATAAAATAGAGAGAAGGGATGATTTAATTAAATGAAAAACTCGAAAATATTGTTGTCAATTTAAAGCAGTTAAACCATTTAATAAAAAAGGGTGAAAACTGAGTTTTGAGAATGTATTGAGTTGTTGAGAAAAAAAACAGCAATGTTGGTAAACCGGAAAAAAAATCGATGGGTGGCAATTTTCCGGGGAGCAATTTTCCTAGGAGGCAATTTTCCTGGGGGGGGCAATTTTTCGGGGGGCAATTTTCTTGGGGGGGGGGGCAATTTTCTGGGTACGACAATCTATTTTAAGAATCCAGTGGGAAATGCTGACGAATATTTTCGACTGCTGGACTTTTATTATGTGTTCGACAGAAAAATCTTGTCTGCTGGATTTTTTTAAAAACCTCACCTAGAAAAAAAGAACACATTTTTTTTGTAAAAAGTGGCTCATTGCCTGCTTCTGTTTATTTTATGACGCGATAAAAAAAATAACCATAACCATAATGTTTCATTAAAGAGCTTTCGGAACGGTAGCCAGGTCAGTCGCGCATCGCTCTGCAAGGAAGGGTAAGAAGATTTAGCGATGGAGGGCTGGCCTGACGGATAAAACGCATTTCTTTTGTCTCTGAGAACGAAAAAAACTTTATTTTAGGACCAATTTCAAGTAGTGCAACCCTCGGTGCAAGCTATAACTTACAGCGTAGACTGGAAGAAGACATGAAAGAAAGACGCTAGAGCGCCGGTAAATCTTTCAAAATTTGCATCATTGAAACACTGACGAGGTATAAAAGAAACAATTTTTATCTTGACCGCAAAAGCCTGAACTATATTTTCGCAAAAATAGAAATGAAGCAAAAATCGAAAACATTTGCATACTGATGGAGTTTGATGAAGGTTGTTCTCGAACCAACTAAATTAAACTAAATGCGCTTATCAAAACCAATTTCATTGTTTGATGCATTTGAGTCGATTTCATCAAATAATTTTTCTTTTTGTTGCCTGCGTTTTAGTGCATTACTCATCAAATAAAAAACACTTTCGATTTTGATGAACAAGTTTGATGCATTTGCGCTCACCTTTAAAAGAAGCGCAAATAATATATAATTTTTAATTTTCATTGCTTGAAATTATCAAAATGGTTGCCAAAGTTAACAAACAGGTCTTCTTCTTCTAAATAAAAAGAGCCTTTTGGTTCCGGTGTCGCGGTAAAAGAGGACCGTGAAATTAAGACTCTTAAATCTAGTTTTCCCGGGAAATAAGGACCCTTCGAATTTAAATTTACCAGGAAATTAAGAGGGAAAAATTAAATTAAGACTCCAATTATCTTTTGAAACCGAAAGATCATTTCACTGCTAGTCATAATTTCCCAGGCAATTAGGACTCACCTAATCTAAGTGTAGTTTCGCTCGGTTCGGAGAATAGAGCGAAACGAAATTTCTCCGCGTTTCCGCTTAATGATTTTGATTGACGGAAATTAGTTACGCATGTTAGCACAGCGTGCGAGGGGTTTAAAGACGGCACAAATAGAAGTTTGCTCATCTCGGTTAAAGTCTCTGGACGGTTAAGCTTTCTCAATGTAGTTAAATGATAATTTTTACAATCATTGATACTAATGGTTATTTTTTGAATTCTTTTCGCGCAACACAAATACAACCAAACGAATGGAACCGCGTCCGATCTTGGACGATCCACAGTTACACGGCTACAAGAAAAACGCAATATTGGACAAAGAGACAGCGACGAAGCAAATCAAACGTCAATGAACCACACCAGGCTCCATACGAAAAACAAACTTCTGAGACGAACTTTTGATGAAACGAACTTACGAAGCGAATCAAACGTCAATGAACCACACCAGGCTCCATACGAAAATCAAACTTCTGAGACGAACCTTTGATGAAACGAACTTAGGAAACGAATTCCTGAAAAGAACTTACGAACAACCTTACGAAACGAACTTCTATCGCAGCAACGAGACGTTTGAAGAACCAAGTCGTAGTACCGTAATCCTCTCGGACTAGTCAGTACAGGCACACGGCCATTGAACTTGGATAGAGGAATATGTTTTTCCCCACCGTGGGTTTTTTTGTGCATCCGTCTGGCCACAATGCTACGAAACTGAAATTCGTGCAAAGAACACTAACGCAAAACGCGCAGGAACTGCTAGCACGAACGCTCAGTATTTACACCATAGACTCATACTGTAAACCCGTCCAGACTTCGTTCGAAAACCGAAATACCAAAAAGCTCCGAAAAAATTGTTGTTTTCTTTGGGAAGGGTTTTCTGGTTGGGAGTAGGTCACCTAGACAAAGGATTAGCGAAGAATCTTATAAAATAAATAACGATCTTTCACTTCGTAGCGTTTTTGTTGCTCGAAAATTTGATTTAGATCCATAATCTCGTGAAGGTATAGTAGAAGGTATATGTTTTATTTCTAAGATATTCTTCTATCTCATCAAAATCAAAATGCTTTCTTGCCCCCGCCATGAACAGTATGATGCTACGAAGTTAAAAGTGGAGGGGCCAGATAGGGATTTAAAGTAAATATCACTATAGATAACCAATAATTACAGCAAAATGCAAAAAGTGGAGGGGCTGCGGTCTCCCTGGATCCCTGGTAGCGTGGGACCTGATAATGCAGCAAACGTGTGTTTATTTGACACAAATTACAAATCGTATTATATGCTTTCGCGTTCAAATTGAGTCCTTGAATTGTAAGTCATACTTTTTCGAGTCTTAATTTACCGCTCCGATCACGGGAAATTATTACCCGTGACGTCAAAATTTCCCGGGAAACTAAGACTTTGGAGTCCTAATTTCCCGGATTCTTAATCTCCCGTTACACCGGTAGCAAAGAAATATGAAAAGAGACCTTCGCTTTAGTTGTAATAAGCTTATTTTATCGAAATTCCCGTGAACTACATCATAATACGTAGTATTTTTTGAGTCTGTAATTAGAGTCTAGTCCGCACGACTTGCTGACTGTACCATACAGGATTTCAGTCTCTTCGAAACGCGCATAGCTCCTTTGCAAAGAAAGGTTTGGTACAAGGTAGTCCACAGCAAGATTTGTACAACAAGCTAAAAAAAAACACAAAAAACGTCGCACCAAAGAAAATGTTTTCCGTAAAAAAGTACGGAAGGCAAAAAACACTTAAATTTCATCAAATCTTAAACAAAAAAAGCAAGCATAAAGTTTCGATAATTATGACAATTGTGTTTCGTGAAACCAGAGAAACTTTAAACACGACACAAATCTGTCCGCCAGATTATATTTTCCTAACTGTCAATGACAGTTATTTCCATGGTTGTACTAAGCTTTTCTTTCTTGAAAGATTGAGCCAAGGATATACGGAAGAACGGCTTTTAAGCCGGTAATTCATTGTTTTTAATGATCAAACGGCGCTCCATAGTAATAGTCAGGGTGCTAGGGTCTGAAAAAATGGTGAAACAAACCATATTTTGGGGACAGTACAAAAAATTGTTTAAGTTTTGGGTATGAGAGTTTATACTAGGATTTTAAATTTTTGAAAAGTAGCTTAAAATTCAAAATTGTTAAAATTTAAAATAAATTATATCTCAGGCCCATTTTTTAAAATTTTAACTGTAAATATCTCCAGAACGAAAAGAAAATCCATAATACCTGCTTTAATGTCCTCTATATCGTTTTTAAGGACCTTCAAAATGGTATAATAAATTTTAGATTTAAAAAAACGTGATTTTCTGCTAAATTTTCCTTAGGTTTTTGCCTGAGTAAGGCAAAATCGTAAATTTCTATTGGATATGGATATTATCCTTCAGTTTGTTACTGATAGTCACTGTGAAATAGACCTTGACGAGCTTACTGATAAGGAAGATAATGATAGATAATGATTCTGGATTGAGGATATGTGAAAGTTGAAAATGATGCTGCCTTGGGTCTTCATCTTGATTCGAAAGAGAGTGATAATGAAAATTTACCTACATTATGTTTGGTGATTGTAGTGATACTGATCTTGGTGATAATTAAATTATTCAGACAGAACAAGTACAACATAACAAGGACCAATGGATAAGAAGGGTATTGGATGAGGCAGAGAACGTGGCAGAGCAGAGGCAAAGAACGCAGAAGAGGGAGAGGACGTGGGAGAGGTAGAGAACGTGGTAGAGCCAGAGGACGCAGCAGAGGGAGAGGACGTGGGAGAGGTAGAGAATGTGGCAGAGAACGTGGGAGAGGCAGAGGAGGAAGGAAAAGGCAGAGTAAATATACCTGTAATAGACAATGGACAAGCTAGAGAATGTAATAAAAGAAAACGTAGAAGACACAGCGGTACCTATTGCGGGGTCGCCTCGATGGTCCGACAACCCAATGGTCCGACACCCCGATGGTCCGACAATACTTCCCGATGGTCCGACACCTCGATGGTCCGACACCCCAATGGTCCGACACCCCAATGGTACGACACCCCGATGGTCCGACACCCCGATAGTCCGACAACTAATTTTTACCTTATATTTCCCCGATTATTTTGTTTAGATTTTCCCCTGTGAATTCACATTTATAATCATTCAATTAAATTTTTGGACTAAAAAACATTCGCGTTTTGAAATCGACCCATTTTTTGCGTTTTGCTGATTTGAAATTTTCAAAGGTGGTAAAAACGCGTAACGCGTATTTTCTCCGTTAGTCTAACTCTGTCTTCAAAGAAAACTACTTTATTACAGAAAACTAAAAGGGAAAACAAATATTTTCTTACAGCTAAAGTAAAATATAAACAAAAAAATCAGGGAAATATTCTACATTCTACGTAAATCGGGAAAAATACGAGGTAAAAATTAGTTGTCGGACTATCGGGGTGTCGGACCAACGGGGTGTCGGACCAATGGGGTGTCGGACCATCGAAGGGGACCCAAAGTTCTTTTTTTACAATCTTTATGCATTTTTTATTTTATTTTTCTAAAAGTATAAAACTTGCTATTCATAGACAATTTAAGTTTTTAAAAAAATTTTAACATGAGGTTTTGGCACATTTTGTTAACAATTTCACTGTTTTCAAAAAGTGCCGAGCCTGAAAAATTGGTAATTGTGACGTTATAAAATATTTTTTTCATAAAATTTTTTCATATTTCCGTTTTAAATTTTATAACAAGAAAAGGGTTCAAATTTGAAGGAGAAATGTGTAGTAGTTTTTGAGTTATGTTAAGGGTTATCGAGAATCATGAATGTTTTGAAATCTTGTTTACGCACGGAAAAGCCTCATTTCCGGCAAAAAAAAACGTTAGGAAAATATAATCTGGCGGACAGATTTGTGTCGTGTTTTAGGAACATTAAAGTTTCTCTGGTAAAAAAGATATAAGCTCAATCTTACAAGAAAGAAAAGCTTAATACAACCATGGATTTTATACTGGCTGTAAAATCCTTGGTACAACCTCCAATATAACTGTCATTGACAGCTATTTCAAATTTCGCAATTAAAAGTCAATATCGATAGTCATTGTTTTATAGTCACAATGATTTGTTTTTGATTTGTGAAGGAATGCAAAATTTAACCATAGCCTTATTCAAGGTCGGTTTCCACTATGGTTTAACATGGTATAACGTGTGCCAGACATTGCTGTTTAAAAAACTAGATCACACTTTACCAGGGTAACAGGACAATTCCCACCTGGGCAATTCCCACCCGGACAATTTCCCACCCAGTCAATTCCCACCCGGACAATTCCCACCCGGTTAATTCCCACCC
>JAUKWF010000574.1:0-11471 GCA_032356525.1 Eutonina indicans
GTATTCGTAAGTTTATTAATTTCAAAATGTAGCTCAAATGGAAAGTCGTCTATATATTTCTAAATTGAGTTACCGCATTGAATTATTAATCCCGGCTTGTAGGCTTTAAGTTTGCTTTTACAGCGATCTAGAGAAGTTTTAATGTTAAAAATTTTCTCCCCTCTGGTGTCACGAATCAAGTGTTAAGTAAACTCAATCTTTACACAAAAACGGTGGTAAAGGTTAGTGCTTGGAATAATCCCTGTTATCAAAAGATATTATTGTATCCTTAAGTTTATAAGTTTCAAAAGGGTAGCTCTAATGGAAAGTCGTCTATTATAATTAACAGCATAAGCTAACTCTTTGTAGCAAAAACTAAATAAACAATATATAGTTCCTCTGGTAAAAAAAAGTTAAAAAGAGAAATTGAATTGCCTAAATATCTAAAACTGATGTCACCCTTCTATTATGAGGTGGGAATCAACTCATGTAAAGTGGTTAATGGAAACATTTACTCTGTCCTATTATAACATGGCTTCACCCCCCACCAGAAATGTAGTAAAATGAAGGTGAGCGCTGGAGATTTTTGAAATTGTAGGGGGTATTTTTAAACTGAGGGGGTACCTATTTTATCTAGCTGGGATCAGGGTGTTTTAGAGAAACTAAAGCTTTCAAAATGCTAAACTTTTCTTACCCTTCAGACTCTAATAATGATTGTTTGTTTGAGGTAGCCGGATTTTCTTTTTCATTACTCATAGAAAATTTTTCTGTGTATTGATTTTTTAGGGGTACCTATAACTTGGTATTTGGGGTACCTAGAAGTTAGAGGGTACCTAATCTTGTAGGTGGGGGAGGCCTGTAACCCTGGCTGAAGCCCTGTCTAATAACTTCACATTGCATATATATAGTTGTTACACATGGGAGTTAAATGTCATGGCATTCTAAGTCAAGAGGAAAGTCACACCTTGATACTTTAAGGGGATTAAATTTAAAAGATTTAAAGAGACACTATCCAGGAAGTTTTTTCCCCACAAAAATTTTGGTCAAAATAAGGTCAAATCCTTCCTCAAAACAAGAAAATTAATTTAGATTTGAAATACTTGAATAGCAATACTTGCTTTTACTTTCTTAGTTTCCAATTTTTTATATCTCTGTAAATTTATCGAAATTACTATTCAAATCCCTGCAAAATATCTAAATTTTGCGGATGACCTGAACCTCAAAATTTAATCCCGCAAAATGTAACCCCCCCCCCCCCCAGTAATTAAAACACGAACAGACAATGTTTTTGATGTTGCATGGATGTTGTTTGAACATTGAAATGACATTTTGTGGAATTCCTACTGAGGGTCTAACTAATTATATATACTTTTGTTTTTGTTTTGCTCCACATTTCAGCCTTTTCTATTTGGCAAATATATAAGAAGACCTGCTTAATTAAAGATGCTTACGTGTGAGAGCATTCTAGTGCTTGCTAAACAGAGAACTCTGATCATGATTTGATGGTCAGTACCAATTAAATAGCTAAGCTTGTGTTTGGTATTGTTTGCTCCTTGATCTCCTTGGATATTACTATTGGTTACAATTAAGCTCTATTACCAGTATGTAGCCTTGCTGGAATGATGTAAATGTCCCTAAAGTATTTTCATAAGTGACGAAAATCAGAAAGTTTTGGCAAGGTTCCAATTAACAACAACATTTTAATGTTTAAGGAAGAAAGAAAGATTATAATATATAAGTAATATCGAATACATGAAAGTTTCTGCAATGGCAAACCATCAGCGTCTTCAAAGAATGCAATCTGGACCTTCTGAAGTCAGCATTGTAATAAAATATCTTTTGTTTGGTCTCAATGTTCTGTTCTGGGTAGGTCTTCATTTCTTTCTATTTTTACCATTAATTTTTGAATTGTCTAGGTTTTTTTTTTTACAATACCATGTAAAGCAGTTATGCTGCCTATTAATTTCTAGCTGTTTTTAAGATTTTTACTGTCAGTAGTTTCTTTATTTTAAGAAGAATACGATTGGAAGATGTCTTTATGTGTTAGCTAGGATGTTGTGATGAAGACTTTTCTTTCTTGTATTTGTAGGTAATTGGATTGTTGATGATTTTTATTGGGGTTTATGCTAAGACTGAAAAGTCATTGGGGAAAATTGATAGTACATTACCTTGGTACATGGATCCAGCCAATATTTTTATCATCATTGGATCGATAGTGTTCTTCCTTGCGTTCTTGGGTTGTATTGGGTCGTTGCGTGAAAATATTTGTATTTTGAGAACGGTAAGTAGAAATATTTTCATCCCTAATGTATTTATAGCAAACAGTAACAAGTAAACTGTGGTCTTTTTCATTCTTTTGTAAATGACGATTATCATGTTTCATGATATTGATTTTAGCCTTCGCATTTGACAAAAGTGAACCCTAAATCCTGACATGCCATGCTGAAATCCCATTTTTCCATTATTTATACTTTACAATTCTTTAACTCAATTTTCCTTTCTTGTTTTAGTTTGAATATACAATTGATGTTTTGCTACTATTGGAAGTTGCAGCCGCTGTTTACGCTTATGTTGATAAAGATAGAGTAAGTCTTATACAAAAATTCAAAGTTATCTATCGTTATAACAGCTATATTTAATTAACTATATATACCGTATATTTCATGAAAAAAGACATGATACAATATCTACAATTGTTACAATTCAGCCATTATATCCTCCGAAATTTGAAAATATGGAGCCGTGGGTAAATAGCTCTCTTGTACTAGGGGTATGCGGAAAATTTCCCGACTGGAAAATTCCCCGACCGACAATTCCCTGAGGACAACTCCCCGACCGGACAGTTCCCCGACTGGATAATTCTCTGACTGAATCGTACTAGGTGTTTCACAAAGATAAGCGAGTGCTGTGTTATATGAGACACCTCATTAAAATATATGCTCGTGAGGATTGTAGGTAGATCTACAATATGCCATGGTTTCTGTGTTTCGCGACCACATAAGCTTTAGTATCTGGTAAGCGCTATGATTTCTCTATCCTAGCAGAAGGTCACGACACTGTTATTATTTAATGATAAATGTTAAATTAGGTTCTAAATATGGTTATAGTGCAAAACATGTATGCTTTTTAAAGACGAAAGCCTTTTTCATATTTTTAAAAAATGTCAATTGAAACTTTTAATATATTTTTAGGTCAAGGATAATGTTAAGGAAGCTTTGAAAGATACAATTCCTAAGTACCGAGATGATGCAGATCTTCAATCTATCATTGACTGGGTTCAAGAAACGGTATGTTCAATGAAAATTGTTTCAAAAGTTACAGGTGTAGTCGGGTGTTTTTTATTGGAACAGCACTCAATACGAAACATTGTGTGCCGCTTCAATATCATCCACAATTAGACTTTTTTGTAACGTTTTCCGGAAAAGGGTATACTCTCGACCACTTTGACGATTGTTTTTGTATTGTATTCAAACACTTCTGAATAGCAAACGGAATTTTATTAAACAAGTTTCTTATCGACAGTTTGAAATTTATATATATAACAGTTTACAAACGTATAGTGTGGTTTTCTATTAATTTCAAATGAAACCTTTTTTTTTATTTTAACACGCACTTTTCTTTCTCATTCAGTTTTATTATTCACAAGGCACTCATAAACAATTATTTGTGGGTTTAGAGGTTACCTAGTTCTAAAAATAAAAACAGCTCTTCTGGTTTCAGGAGAGTGGTATTTACCCTATTTAGGCTAGCAAAATATCGTTAAGTCATCTTTTGGACCAGTTTGTTAAGGCGTCGTTTGGCGTCCAAGCGATCACTCGCCTTGAAAAAATAGGCTTGGCGTCTGCTTAGGAATTATTTTATTTAAGGGCTACAGGCCTAGTAATACACCTTTATTCCTTTCTTATAGATGAAATGCTGTGGAGTTACCGGTATAAATGACTGGGATAGCAATGAATATTTCAACTGCTCAAATACAAAAAATCTGTCTGGAGAGCGATGTGGCGTACCTTATTCCTGTTGCCTAAATGTAATGATTTATTTTTGTATGTGTTCAAAATTTAGCATTGAGAGGGGCAGTGTTTTTTTCAATACTTTCCATAAAACACTGCTTTAAGAATTTGTCAGCACATAAACTTAGATTAGCCCAATTTACTGAAAGTGTCAAATGAGTATTAGCCCTACAGTAAACTGAAATTTACTGAAAGTGTCAAATAAGTATTAGCCCTACATTAAACTGCAATTTACTGAAAGTGTCAAATAAGCTAACACAATTTCAAGGAGATCTTTTGAGATATTTTGCGTGTGTGAAAAGTCGCAGAGAAAGAGAAAATGTTTTTTAATACGCACAAAGCGTTTCCATAAAAAAACACTCCTACTGAGATGTAACTTCTTAAAGATTTTTGCCAGCTCATAACTTTTTATTAAGCTCTTGTTTCTCCACCAGCAGAAAACATTCTCAATATGAGCCCTACTAAAACCGGCTGAACTTGTCCCTTAATCCAACGTTCTTTTGAAAATAGCCACTATTTTAAAACCAAAAAATGAAATATGAATAATATCCATGCCTCGACTGTTATCTACAGTATTTTTAGATTTTTTCCTAACCACCACTTTGCTTTCTTTATTTCCTGGAAATGTTTTGACAACACCGTGCTGAACAGTAAACTATATGTTTTTTTGTCATCATCGGTAGACTAGAAAAACAGTTTTTAACCGGTCAAGTAATGTTGATATTTGAATACCTTTTCGTCATATCTCACATACTAATTTTATCAATGAGTCAGTCATTGTCGAAATCCAGTTGGACAAAGTTACTTATTGTTATCTATAATTGTTTACAGGGGGGGATAAATAATCTTTGAATTGTGTTCATTTTTTTTTTGTTAAATCATAAAGAAAGCAAAAATTATTTCGTGACCGTCATTATTCTGGCATCAGTAGATGAATTTTCTTTTAAAACTCTTTATATTTTTGTTTCTTTCCAGTCCAAAACAGAATTGAATACTCAATGTGGATATGGTATTCGTGATCCAAAGGTATATTTAGTTAGTTAGCCCACAGTAGTCGAGGGTGACCCGCAGGCTTCCTTTTATTACTTGACGGTAGAGTGTTGGGCGTGGTCACATTTCCTCTCCATGTATTTCTCCACTTATTAATTATAGAGTAGACCCTACTTTTTAAGTGTTTAGCAGGAAGATAACGAGTACCAGTTTTTCAGTCTTTGGGTATGGCCAGGGAGGGGGATTCAACTCACGATCTTGAAAAACCATAGTCGTGCACTCTACTATCAGAGTATGGTCGCTAGAAGGTATAGATATGAAAAAAATCATTCAAAAGTAAGCTCTAGAGGAGCGTTGCACGCTGTGTCGTTTGAAAAGAATACATTTATCAGCATACATTTCTCAACAGACTTTTTTTGTTAATGGGTACTTTAGAGCTTCAATTAAATTGTTCAATCTACAAAAGGCTCTCATGATTCTATTCTTATTTCAAAACTTGAGCATTGTAGCCTATAAGCTATAAACCAATGCTTCATATCGTACAGTTTGGTCATTTAACTGCTCACAACCGGTAAAAAAAATACTTATATAGGTCAAAATATGAATAACATATTCTTGATGTTTTAGTTTTCTGATGCGCAAAGAAGAGAGAAGATTAACATGGACGCGTGTCTTGATAAGACATTCGAGACATTCCTCAACAGAGACAATCTCATCTTGTTGGTTTGCATCGGTGGTGCTATGGTGCTATTGCAGGTTTGTGTCGCTTGCCTCGTCATTTATTCTATTTGGTTTTCATTTTAAAACATTAACCGTTTACTACGATTAAGCCCCCTCCCCTAAGGCAATCAACTGGGGCCGTTTATAGACAATTGGAATAAAAGCAGGAAGGAATACGAAAAGATTTCTAGAAAACGACAAAGCACATATATAAAATATTTTTCTTATGTAGTTGATTACAACCGGATTGGCGCATCATTTGATTGACGGCATCCGACGACAAAAGTCGAAATGGCACCAACCAACAAGTGGCAACCGTGAGTTACTAGCACATTAAGCACAGAATTTTGACACCAACCCATTTCTATATTTAATATTGTATACACGTAGTAGTAGGTAATTATTTGTTCTTGTTTGGGGGAGAATCATTATATATATTTTTTTGTATTTTTTTTGTATTTATAAATAAAATGTTATTCTTTCCGTTTTAGCAAATATGGCTTACCGTTAAATTTCTTCGAATTTATGGTTTCAATAAATCTTTACCGTGAACATCAAACACAAAAACTGGCTATGACTTCATGATTTTTTTTTATGTTTTTTCGTTTTGTCTGTTTTGTCTGATGTTCGTTTTTCTCGTTTTTGTTGCTTATACACTCTTATTTGAAGTTATAATAAATCTGTGATTTTTCTTGAAATTACAGAACTAACAATGTAGCTTACTCTCAACTAACACACAACTCTCGTTCAATGTTAAAACACGCTTCATACGCAACGTTGTATCGACGTTGTATGAACGTATTCGAATAACAGTTGTGTATGGGTTTGGGGTAGTTTATCTTCCTACTTTTTTTTATATCTTTATGTTTGTAATATTGATTTTTATCAGTTTGATTAATATTTATTTATTTGTAGTATCAATATTATCCGTATATGAGAATTAGGCTTCTTTCAGCGTAAATTTATATAAGATTGTTTGTAATTTTTTATAGCTACGAGTGTATCCATTTTCTTATTTTCTTAATTTTTACTTTTAAAGGGATAAGAAGATTTTGGCATTGCGAAATTTTTTGAAGCTTGAAGCCACGATACTTAATATGATATCAGAAAAAAAACATTTACAATTTCTCAGTTTTTGTGATTTCATAGTAACATGCACGAATGATTTCGTGAAATCTCGAAAAAGTTTGTGTTTTCGCTATTATCAGTACTAGATGCATTTTTTTTGGCTTTTCCCTGCACTTTTATATTGAGCCGGATATGATAATATCATATTAAGTATTCGTGGCTGCAAAACTTTTGCAATGCGGAAAATATTTTTTATATTACTAACCATGATGCAACTAAGGCTCTACCAATAGATACGTGTGACAGCTTACACTTTGCACGCGTTGTAAACAGTTTCCAAATCACATGTATTTACATAACGAGTGACATCACCATAAAGGATATCTGGAGGAGTGTGTTGCGATTAAGACGACACTCTGCGTTACGTTTCGTTCTGATAAATTATACTCTACCGTAGTGCTTTTTTTTCTACGCTGGTTAACGATGATTTATGTGTTAAATAATACGAGCTTAAGTTATAACCTTAAAGCGATTTGACGCTAAGTAAATTGTAAAGTATCTTAACTTTTTTTATAAATATAATTCGTTTTGTGTGCCTATTAATTTTATCCGATTTTGAAAAATTGTCGCTGCAAAGGAGAGTTTTTGCAGCAAAAGAAAAGCACTCCTCCGTATTAACATTTTAGAGATGTATTTTCTTCACGTGCTAGGTCAGATGTTTTTTTTTCTTACTAATGGGGTCTTTTGTGAAGCTATCATAAGTGTTTTGACATTTGAGAATTTTTGATTTTTGATTTTTTTTACATACTTGGGCTGGATGTAATGTATAAAACATAAAAAGTGTTGTGATCATTTTTGTATAGATATAATATTATTTGCTTTTCAGTAGTTTGGTTTTTTTATATTGTATATTAAAGAGATAATAATCAATTTGGTTTCACCTGGAAATGATAAGATATTTAGAATTTTGTTAGGGAATTGAACTTCTCCAATGATTTGTAATGTTCTAATGATTGCGTCGGGGCGGATCTAGAGATGAA
The DNA here is from genome assembly GCA_032356525.1 of Eutonina indicans. Lineage (NCBI taxonomy): Eukaryota > Metazoa > Cnidaria > Hydrozoa > Leptothecata > Eirenidae > Eutonina > Eutonina indicans. The sequence continues at coordinate 7,808 of JAUKWF010000574.1, forward strand.
GCTAAATTTCAGGAATAGATAATGACCTTTTAATGAATGGAGTGAATGTTACGTAACCTTTTTGAGTTAGCATGACTTTCCTTCTGGAATTTTGTCTAGAACCGCATCCAATGAACACTTTTAATTCCTCTTGAAAACTCTGGCATATATTTTGATAAAATTCTATTCTATCTATCAGACTAGGTGAAAAATATTTGTGTGTAAGATATAAATAATTATACATTATATTATATATAATAGATATGTGTGGTGCGATTAAATTTTAAATGGTTAATTCTTGTATTGTTTTTTTCTGTCAGACACCCGGTTTTATTTGAACCATCTATATTTATACAATTCATCCTCATTTCTTTTAGAAGAATAACATCCATATGACGTTGCGAATGTCATATGGATGTTGTTTGAATGTTTGTTCAGAGGCGGAATCAGTCAAAAATTGACCCCATAGCCCCCCCCCCCCCCTCGCTGCGCTTCCGAAATTTGTACGCGAGCTAAGTACGCGCGGTTAAAATATATACGCGCGTTGAAGAGAAGTAGCGCCCTGGAATCGAGGTTGATTGAATTTATGAAGTTTTCGCTGTTACGTAATATAATAGAGAAAACATCTCTTTTCTATTTATGAACGTTCGCTGCTGCGAACCTTGTGAACCTCTGGATCCGCGATTCACTGTTGTTATTATGAAATAGGGGCACTCCCATTAGTTACCAGTCCTTTTAAGAGGTAAGATTATGAAATAGGGAGAATAATGATTACGTACATCCTTTGTTCATGGGGTTAATCAAAAATAGCCTTTTTTGCATGCTGATACTTTATCTGTAAAAAAATATCGGAGCAGAAAACTTATTGTGAAATTGCTCTTCATATTGATTTAAAAATACACACTCTATGTATAGCAGTTGTAAAATCCGATCCCGCATAACACGCGCAAGTAATGGTATCGTTTCAGGGGGCGTTTCAGGTTTTGAATGTTGCTTTCTCAAAAAAAATTTGTTTCTTTAATACAAGCGTTTTTGTTTATTCGTACCCAGTATTGCTTTGACAGCAAAATGTTCACATTGGGAGTATTTATAGACCTATCAAAAGCATTTGATACAGTTGACCATTAAGTTTTGATAAGCAAACTACAGAGCTTACAAAGCGATCAATTGTCCTAGACTTTATTCTTTTTGCTGACGATACCAATATTTTCTTTTCTCATAAGAACAACATTGAAACATTAAACCCTGGCATCTTGTATCCAATTATATTATTAATAACGATTTTCTTTATTAGACATCTAAGAGTCTAAGGTTGTTGCTTATCCGTTCCCAGGCAAAAGATAACTGTTATGCAATGTTGTGATAACGTTATAGCAACGTTGTTACAATGTTATTTTACCAAGGGAGGTCGTTTTTCGCGATTGTGAAAAAATGGATAGTTTTTGGCATTCAAAAAAAGTTTTCGAAATGTGATGGATTGAGTGTATATAATAAAGAAAGAAAATAGTTTTTGCATTCTACAAAGATGCCTGTATTTAAGGTGGATTTCCATAAAGCTTTTTTTGAGCTTGGGCGACAAAATCGTCGCCTTAAAAAACTTTTAAAATTTCTATTGCACATGCGCAAAAATCGCCTGCGCTTTTATCGCCCAAGCTCAAAAATAGCTCAATGGAAATTAACCTTTATAGCATTTTAACATCTCAACTTTTGTAGGTTATACAAACGTTTTACTAAAATATATAAAACTAACCTATTAAAATTTGGCTAAAATACTAAAAAATTGTTTTACATAATTATCAAACTTTGAATGAAATCTACTAACAATCGAGCAAGATCTTCCAAGATTTTACATCTGACATGCATTTGAATAATGACAAAATAGCAATCTAAAAAAATAAAGAAATGGAACATTTTAAGAACAAAGCCTACTGGGCAACCGTGTTGTTTTTGAAACTAGTATTGTTTTTAAGATATATTATTTGTTATGTGGCTACGCTAGGTCCCTTTCGTGTTTATTTCAATCCTCTTCCGAAAACGACGCTACCATATTTTCTTGTAAAACGAACCTTGGGTAAGATGTATGATCTATTCTGCGGAACAACCAAACGGCGGAATCATCTTCCAGTCCAGTGGCTGATTCAGAGGTTCGCAAGGTTCACATCTGCGAACGTTCATAAATAAAAACATTTTTTTCTCTATATGATGTTAACAGCGAAGACATCATAAATTCGCTTATTTTAACTATTTCATTGCTTGATTTCAATGATTTTCTGATTTTGCGAACCCTCAATTTTTGACTGGATCCGCATCCACATCTGCATCCGCCTCTGCAGTCTGTCAATAAAAGTCAATTCTTTATTCAATAATTTCAAATTTCAATTTTTTTTATTCACACCGTCCTCTCTACCGTTTAAGTGAATGTCTTAGTGACGAGGCACGGTGATGATGCTCATAGTCTTCTACTACTTGCTCCAGTCAAATTTGTTACAATTTTTATATTTAACTAGTTACAAAAATTGAAAAAAAATTCATCATTATATATGCATGTACTGCATGTATATATTCTATTACACTCCCTCTTCGAAAGGAGTTGTAAGGATCCCTAGAAGTACTAGCAAATACGATATAATCTCCATAGTTTATCGGTTAGTAATTATAAATGTTTGGGTAAAATCGAAAAGACTTGTAATTGTGTGAAACTTAATTATTTTTAGTGTTTTTTTTCGACATTCACTTGTCCGACAGTTCATTATTCCGACAATGTATATGACTTGTGAACAGGTCCTAAAAGTCCGACATTTCATTAGTCCGACAATTTCGGACTGATACACAAGTTCAGTAGTCCGACGGTTCACGAGTCCGACAATTCTGTAGATGGTCTGCAGAGAGCCATATGCGGATTTAGAGGTTTAAGCAGTCCAGAGGAGAGTGTTCTGTCATTAAAATATCATCAATAAAATGTTCTTCACTCTTCTCCTAAGTGCTTTACACAAGTTAAACGATGTCTAGATCTGCCATTGCAGTTCTTTTTTTTTGTTTCAAAGGCGTAACACCCTATAAATCCAAAATCTTCTTCATCACCTTTGAAAATTGTAACAAATTTCAAATTGTCGGACTACTGAGCTTGTGCATCAATCCGAAATTGTCGGACAAGTAAACCGGGAGGGGATATGCGGCCTAACATTGGCGGTCTGAAATCGGACCCTTACAGTGCAGTTGAAAAAAAAACATATCCTTACAGTGCATTTTTTACCGGGATTTTAGTATGAAAAAAGATTCATACAACTTTATTGATTGCCAATTTTCGACCCTAACAGTACACATGAGTAAATTTCCAACAATGAAAAACATACCCTTAAGCGCCGCACATCATATGAGTGGTTTTTGGTACTGGAAGCAATTCTTTGATGATGCTGCTGAACAAATTGAACGAAACTTTGCACCAAGGATTTTTGTTATGAAAGCAATCACGTGATTACCACTTTAACCACTTTAACCACTTTCTAATAAACACGATGGCAAATTTTAAGTATCAGTTTACCATAGTAATTACGTGTGCGCCGTTTGACTGTACCAGTCCCGTACGGGATTTCAATTTCATCGAAATAAATAAATAAATAAATACTTTTACTCCATTTGCTCCAGTGGGAGCATATTGGAGGGTCAAAGCAGGCACAGACTCTGA